>QFDW01003685.1:0-20444 GCA_003315895.1 Lactifluus rugatus | reverse complement strand
TACCGTTCTCTGTGCAAGCATGGGTCATTCACCGAATATGTGTATGTCTAGAAGTTCCCAATAACTGATCCCTGATCCATCTCATTCCTTATAATTTAGGTCATCTGAACCATCGAATGTTATCTTGTGTCCGAGTCAGGTGCCAGCGTATAGCGTATCGAACGTGTGCCCACCGCCTACCATGTTAAGCGGGACTGTGACGACTCTCGACTCGGACGCACTGGCGACCATGCAGAGAGACCACGTACAAGCAGGATTTCTTTTCAGCATATACAATTCTACACTCGTAGATGGGAACACGGAACACAAAGTCAAATTCGAGACGGCTTAGGCCTCCCAGGTGGAGCTTCTCCCATCTTCCCGCTTTATTTATAGTATGTGTTATGACTTGTAGTTGTACCTAATCACTTCATGCCTGCCACTCCATGAGCTTTTCACCCTGTGCCACAAATTGTTGGAACATGTCATGTACTCAGGCAGTTCACTAGAGCGCTCGTACCTGAGTAGCTCGACAACCATCATAGCAAGCTCCCACAGGATTTTGCTGTTACTATACCTGATAATCAGTACAGTAGCATCATGCTCACGTCCCACGGAATTGTGCGGCTCTCGCCGAACGCCTCAGCAGCCGGCTCCGAATTGCTCGTTCCCAGATGCGCTTGATCGCTGACAACTATTCCCGGCACGAGTCGCGGGATGATTAGCCTAAAGTTGATCGATTCAAACAGCAGCCGTGGTTGTGGCAGGGATGATGTTATCATTACATCAGGAAAGAGAGACTTACCTAAACGACCTACATAGGACTAAATTGCTCGGGTAGGCTCGGGTAGGCTCGTTTAGGCTAGTAATCACGTAGAACGGGGCAGGCATGTTCCGTGGTCCACAGAACAGGGACTCTAACAGTGACAAAGATGCGTGCACTGGCACGATGTGCGCTTGTGTACGACAAGGGGCGAGAGGACAGTGCAGCATTGACGGCCGCTGGCGCCACTGACCGCCGAAGCTCGGGAGGAAGGAGACGGCTGACAGTTGCAGAGCTGACAGACCGAGGGTGCTGTAGTGCTGTTTCGACAACGACGTGGGGTTGATGAATACTGTATGTGGCGGTTTCAAGTTCAATGGCTGTCCAACTGAATCAGACCCAAAAAATAAGTTCAACTACTAGTACGTTTCTGTGATTGGGGTTTCCTCCGAGTGCGAGCTAACCAAAGGTGGTGCTGCACTGCTGATCTCCACTCCACTCTTGTAAACTAAGCCACTTCGTATCCGGGGATTCTGGATGGATGTTCCTGAAGTAAATTCCAACTGTACATGGTCTGTCAGAATGAACACTGACGCCGCACTGGCAGACATCGTCACAGTCCTGTTAGACTAGGTGCCGGATGTGAAATTGATACTCAGGTAATCTGAAAACGCTAACACGGCAATACAAATGCATAGAAAAAGGAAAGTACGCCTCCCTATCGACCAAAACTCATCGGTATCATGATCTACTCAGGCCTAGAAACAATAGTGTCGCATGACTGGCCCAACGATAGTGGTGAAGGTGATGCTATGGGGGTACAGATGTTGACCCAAGTGAAGTGTAGACAAGGACAGGGTTGAGAGGGGAGGCAGGATGCTTAGGTGGCACAAAGGTTCAGAATGGGACTGAGAGACTTTTTGGAGACACTGAGAGAGCATTTCTGAGATCACACTGAGGCTGGAGAGAACACTGAGAACTGATGATAATTCGAGGGGGAAGCACAGTAGGGACAATAGGAAGTGGAAAGTGGTAGAAAGGGTCACGGTGGAATGGCTAGGAGTAAAAGAGGTAGAAGGGACCACAAAGTAGATACTTAACAAGGGAAATGTGAGGTATTGTAAAAGCAAGTAATGAGGTGTTATGGCTGGGAGTAGTTTAAGGCGGAAGGTAGTGGTATAGGGTGTGGGCATGGCAGCAGTGCGTGCCAGTGGCGTCACGGTTTTGAATCCACCAAGGCTTTCCCCACCTGGGAGAACTAAGCTACCTCGAATCTAGCTTCGTCTTCCCTGTTTTTATCTACAAGGGTAGGGTTAGATGTGCCGAAAGAAGGTCCCGACTGTACACACTGGCAGTCTGTCGGCATGGACGCCAGTGTGTCCAAGTGAGAGGTCGTCACAGACCCATTTAACAGGGTAGGCAGTGCGTAGGCGTTGGGTACTCTATACTTCTGACTAGAGATGAGAGCATCTGGCGAAAATTTAGGCCGTTCGGATGACCTAAATCAAAAGGAATGAGTTGCAGCTTGAGAAATAGCTCACAGATCAGTATCAGGAACTGTTGGACATACACATTTTCGGTCAAGGACCCATGTTGGCACAGAGAACGGTACATCCGAGTTGCCCCGATAGCCCTGCGACCATGTTAAAGCCATTCTGTGGAGAAAAGGAGAACAAGGACGGACAGCAGTGCGACTACGAGGGAACAAGAATCTTCTAGTTCACTGTCTTTTCGGGAAAGATTTGAGATCGCTTACTTGATTGTAGACCGAACATCTGAGGTGACAGGTACTTCAGCCACTGATGAAAGGAAACCATTGAGATAAACCATACCGCATTCCATGCGTCTGTCAGGACAGAGAGCAGTCAATCATATCCTTGCACCTGTGAGTACAGAACACACCATTTAGGTTGAGAATTAGGAAGACCTGTAAAACGTAAATATACATGTACTATTACCACATGACAGAAATACACGGACCACAATTGGCACGTCCGCGATTATCGCCAGTGCTATCCACGTGATGCACTGGAAGGACGTCAGCAACCGGTGCGAGAGAAAAGGGAGGTCATCACCTGTCGGTAAAGGAGATGCCACACACCAGTTGAACTCCTGTACGTATATTGTAGGAGTCCGATTAGCATCGCTCCGAAGAGCACTACCTCGGCCGCCAGAATGCTGGCAGCGCTGACAAGGGACCTGCGCAAACCAGAGACCAAGCAAATCCCTTGAATTCCCCCGTCTGGGCTATTCTCACCGATCTTTTATTTGTGCACGCGTGAGTCCGGAAACTCTACAGGGGGGTCTCGGAAAAGGTCAACGTACCAGGATAGAACCTCCCCGGGTGCCATCAAATGAGGACACGGAACTCGCAGTGAGAAAGACAAATCTTACTGCGTATGTTAAGTGCAAGACAGGCTAGCCATACACCAGCAATAAAAGTTGTCACGACTATGTTGCGGTTCCATATTGCGATTCTGCAAGAAGAGAGAAACGGTGAAGATGGCCAAGGCACAAGAGTCGCAAGATGACTTGCATGCGGAGAACAAGAATAAAAGAGCCGAATTCCCAACTGATGAGCGACAACACCTGCGCAGGTCAACATCGCATTCAGCCAACATGGATAGAATAATAACTGATTGGGTATGCCACTCTCACAAAGGTCGAGATCTCAAGCGGCTGCGACAACATACAGAGTTAAGATCATCTCGCCAAAATGAAGGAACGTGGAACTCTCACCTTACAGGGGACTTTGACATTTGCACCAACGAGGGTAAGGATGATCATCAATAAAGTAGTGTAGCGGGTTCCAAGGTATAGCTGCTTCAATTGGGTGACGGTGATTAGCTCATAGCTACAAATAACTTACCCATATCGACCGTCTGTAGGGCCGTTTCCCTCTTAGAATGTCTAGCTCAAAGTCCGCGGTAATCACAGTCTCCCAACTTAAATTGTTGTTAGTTGACATTGGTGTACGCTTTATAGCGTACTAGAGCGAACGCACATGTAGATGCCAGCAACGGCATGAGAAAGCTTGGCCAGGGCGACTATGGAATTATCAGGACGACATCAAGTTGATACGATGAGCAGAACACGCACGGAAGTCTTCAGCAACTACGATGGGATCCTTCCACTGCACCATGTTACTGCTGCGACGTCGAGAGAAGGTAGGACCGCATTTCTGAAGCGAATTCGAAGGTGGATATATAGAGTGTGGTTAAGGAACTTCTCGATTGGTGTTCCACATGAGCGTTTCGATGAGGCTAAGTTTGGATTACTAGCCATTCATTCCGAGTCCTATATTGTTCGTTCCTAGTGATTGACCGAAATCCCCTGTCATCAAAGCTTGAGCTAGGGCCCAACAAAAGTAGTTCACCTGATGGCTATTCGCTGGTTATGCCATTCGCCAATGCGCTCTTCAAGCCAAGCTAGATGCTTGGCACTGGGTCACCGCCCTCGGAGGGTGTACAGATACCGGACAAATGAGCTCATCGACGGCAGGTTGTTCAGGCTTCAGTTGGTGTTTCCTGGTAGCACCATCATAATCATGATTGCTATCAATGAATAAAACAGGGGTGGACTACAATGAGAGAACATTCGACAATTGATACAGTGACAACAATGATGGTAGCTGTCACGGTGGCGCAGTGGCACAAACTTGAATCCAAAAGTCTACAGGTCGTACTAGTCTTGACAAGGCAACGACCGCGGACTCGGAGTTCCCAGGCCCGGCCCCTGTAACTGCCTTCACTCGTCGTTTTCCCGTCTGCCTATCCAGTCATACACCGAAATAGACTCGGAAGTCTGCAAGTGCATTACCAGGGCCTCAGGCCTCATGGAAGCTATGGGGTGATGGCAGTGCGTGGCTTCCAGTGCGCTCTACCTCCTGCCGGTGCCCGGTGCTTGCTTTTGTTCTATTTCCTGACCGATCTTGGAGGAATGTCGTTACGCCCGTTCGTGCGGCGTTTCTGCTTCATAGTTCGGTGCCCAGTTGCAAGGGGTGCTACGGATGCTCAAGTTCTGCATCCTGTATATCTCTCGTATGTATTTCCTCGGGTCATCGGATCATGTTTTTTCACATGTCATTGGTCGTGTATCCAATGTCTGCAGTGCTTGCGTACTAGTAGGAAGCGTTTGCAACCAGGGTCGGGCGAAGATAGACAGTCATGTGGCAGCAGGGGTCTGGACGGCGTCACGTCCGCGTACTCATCGACGAGACAAACAGGTTGAGCAGAGAGAACCATCCAGATGATGAGGTCGCTGGTGTCTCACATTTTCTTCCATGTTGATACGTAACCCTGTGATTCGACCCACGCCTGTCTCCGAATCAATTCCAGTGAGGATGTTTCAAGCAATGAATTGTTCAGAAGGTTCAAGGTAGTCCCTAAGGCACCTGATGGAGCCGGTTTAACCTGGAAATGGACCAATGTACACTATTCTCGTATCGTATATATGCGAACAGGCACGATGGCACGTTCGAATCATGATCATGATCATGATCCCAAATACCATATCAAGGTCGAAGGTTTCCGACGGGCGCTGCTTGACATTCTGTTTCAAATTCTTTCCTCGTTGCTGTTCAAGTTGCTACGTTCATCCCCGCCACCCCACAAGCTTTTCACCCTGTGCCACAAATTTCTGGAACATGTCATGTACTCGGGCAGCTCACCAGAGTGCTCGTACCTGAGTAGCTCGACAACCATCATGGGAAGCTCGCACAGGAGTTTGCTATTCAGTTACTGTACCTGACAATCTGTATAGTAGCATCACGCTCACGTCCCACGGAATTGTGCAGTGCGGGTCTCCGAGTTCGCCTCACGCCTCAGCAGCCGGCTCCGAATTGCTCGTTCAAGTTCCCAGATGCGCTTGATCGCTGACAACTATTCCCGGCACGAGTCGCGGGATTAACCCAAAGTTGATCGATTCAAACAGCAGCCGTGGTTGTGACAGGGACGATGTTATTATTAGACGAAGTGGCGCGTGCGTAGTACTAGTATACCAGGGCTCAACTCCATCACTACAAAGCTGTTGTGCGGAGGTGACACGGTTTTCGGTCTTTCAACGTTTAATGGCCTTCACTCAACGAACACACACATGGAAAGGTGGAAATTATTTGTCATAGTAATCATGTAGAACGGGGCAGGCATGTTCCGTGGTCCGCAGAGCAGGAACTCTAAGCCACCAAACGTTGGCATGAAAAACGCAGTGCAGCAGAGTAGATGGCCAGTAACAAATATGCGTGCACGATGTGCTCTTATGTAGGACGAGGCCCGGGGGCGAGAGGACAGTGCAGTATTGCAGTGACGGCTGCTGGCGCCACTGACCGCCGCGGCAGCTCGGGAGTCGGCTGACGGCTGACAATTGCAGAGCTGATAGTCCGAGGATGCTGTATTGCTGTTTCGACAACGACGTGGGTTGACGAATACTGTATGTGGCGGTTTCAAGTTCAATGGCTGTCCAATCAGACCCAAAGAATAGGTTCGGCTACGTTTCTGTGATTGGGGTTAGTGGAATTTCACCGTCGGCATAGGAGGATCGCTCGGGCGACGCTTGGCGCGCGCCCGGGCGATCAGTGATCGACGGCTGCGAGCCTGCGTCACGGTTAGTTGGGCTGCCACACTTTAGTTTAGCATATTACTTATCTCCGGGACCATCACCTTACTTGGGCTGATACTACTTAGCATGCAGGCTACTTTATATCACGCCGCGGACATCGTCACAGTCCAGTTGGACTAAGTGTCGGATGCGAAATGGCTACTGCTACCGATATTAGTTGCTCTATTGTGTGAACCGAGGGAGGGCATCCCCGGGGAGATTTGAGGCAGTTTAGGGGACCCGTGGGTGAAAGGCTCCGAGTCTGAGAACGATATCAGGGTGTCCTCAGCTGCATGTACACAACGCATTGGCGAGTGTATGTTGGAATAAAGAGCGACACTTGTAACCCAGCTTTAAGTCACGGCCTTTCTTGGTGGCAGTGACGTCAGCAACGTGACTAACTTGTAGTGCACTGGCAGTCTCGGGCCACTACATGACTTGCGCGGCTGCGGCGCAGCAACCTGCCGGCATGTATTAGGGGCGAAAGGCCCCTGCCGAAGGTTAAACGACAACTTCAATGCTATCTATTGCATCCGTCTAGCATCCACTTTCGCGCCTCCCGCGACCGGCTCGCAACCTCCAAGCACCGGTGCTCCTTGCGGGAATAGAATGAGGATATCATGTTGTCGACAAACTGTAGTATTGCTCTCTGGTAATGGACAGAATCTTGCTCGCTGCCACAGCGTGCGTTGAACCCTTTTGCCTGTAGGACGCATCCCTCGTCGCGCCCAGATGCCCTGGGTCGCCGACAACTAAGGCTATGCCCCTACGACCACGGAATCCGACAGCCAGCCGCAAAGATGTTGACGCAACTTGGGTCTTGGCGGACGGTTGGAGGGTGCACTGGCAGCGAGATGGTGGTGGTTAATGTTGGTAGTCATTGCACCTATATTAGACGGAGAGGCTGTTGGGTAGTGGACATCAGAGTCCGTGCGCCGAGACCGTGGCCACAGTCCACTTCAGGGATCGCGTTCCAGATCCGGGAAACGTGTAGCAACGAGCAGATGGCTAAGAACAAAGACGTATGCCAGCCGCGTTTCAGTGCGTGCGTGATGAAGTGGTGGTGAAAGGACAAGGTAGCAGCACTACAGTCGACGGTAGTGCCAGAGTAACTTACTAGTACTGTACTACCGTGACTCGCGCTCAGCGGGTAATCGAAGCCGTAGGTAACAATGGCAAGACCCTCGGAAGCGGTGCCAGCGGGGTCCGGACCGGCCTGTTCCGAACCTCGGACTTCGGTCGCGGCTTGACTCGGACGTGGACTCGCCGTGTTGATTCGTCTCCTATTCCTCACTATATTTCTTCACGTTTATTGAGTGCGGACAGAGTGCCCTACTCATGGTACGATACAATCTATTCACCTCAGTCCTTCTCTTCCACAGACTGGTTGTCTGTGTTTCACTACAAACATGTGACCGTCTCCCAATTGACATTGCTGTTCTTACTAGTAGATGGGCTTTCAAGATATAAGAGCGAAGGCACATGGAAAAGGTTGGGCTTGATGTGAACAACTGCACGACCAATGGTTTGGCATTCGTTTGCTGATGTATCTTGGGAGAAAGGGCCACAGAGCATCATGATTGATGCGAAGCACACACAATCAACACCGATTCACCGACTCGGAAGCCCTGTACAAGTGGGGTACATGCATGACTTGACTCGGGGCACGAATCTGCGAATATACTTCCTGTGCCAGGCGAGAAGTCGCGATGAGGGCAGAGTACTTGTTTCGACGGGCATAACGGCCGCTTTTTCAAATTTGTTTCTGTTTCGGTAATTCCCGCTACGTAAGTAGTGGGTTTTATAGGGGGGAAACTTTGACTAGGGGCCCCCGCCATTTCTGCAATCGGGGTCGTGAATCTCGCGCTTTAGGAAGCATTTTCCCACACTGGGCCTTCCAATGTTTGCATCATTTTTCTTTTTCCTTCAACTTCCCCCCCGACGTGCCTTTTGCGTAGCACGCCGGAACCATCTTTGCCAGCGTTTCACCACCGGCTCCTCATCGTTTCACAATCCGACTTCATGCATCTTCTCACACCTGCGTTTTGCAATCATTACCTTTTTGTTTAGCTTTCTATCGGCATCTGCCTGCGCTGACGCGACGCCTGCTTCAATTTGTCATCACCCTGCTCCTTTCCGCTTCGCTCTCCGAACATGTCTGCTGAACTGGCCTGCTGTACGGTCAGCGCACCCCGCCTAACCCCTGTCTCCGCCGTGTCTTTAATCCTTGTTAAATAAAACATGTTATTGCCTCTTAACCCTCCTTGCCTTGCATTTCCTCTTCTCCTCTTCTCCCCAATATGACAAACTCCTCCACTTCTTCTGCTACTGAATCAAACCTGCCTCCCTTTTTGTCTTGTCAATATGTCATTCCATGGTCACACTGACTCAGATCTTGCGTGTGTACTACATATGAAAATGTCTTCTTTCACAATGCTAAAGTAATTTCCCCTCCCTATAGTACCTATACTATGTACATATCTTGTTCAAACTGTGTTGTACTTTAATTTGTACTTTGCGTCTGTACTTCATATGATCATCAGATGATATGTAAATCCTTTCCCACAACAGTAAGCACAACGTAGCGGGCTCTGCCGTGTTTCACGGCCCTACTTCGCCATGCTTGGATCCTCTGATAGCCTCGGATTGCTTATTCACAATTTTTCCGCGCTCTCGCTTTACTCACTCAGATTCTAGTCGTAAGTGTCAGTGATGATGATGATGATGCAATCGGCGGGCAGGTTCTCTTGCCCGCTCACAAGGCCAGGTTACATCGGGTTGCTGCTAGGACTGTGCGAGGCTCCCAACGCTCGCAGTCACGGCCAGTATCGCCTTGCATCCGCGTCGGTTTACTCAATCCATCATTCCTCAGTCCCATAGCTCAAAGGCACGCCAAGTGCACTTGTACCCTGCCGGCTTTAGGCGTTATGTATGCCCATTGGGTGCAACAAAACCAGGTATCAGCCCATGGCTTCCAGAGCACCCCAACATTCTAACACGTTTTCCGTCCTATCCGCGTTTCTGATACATGACTAACCCCGTCTCGCTTGTCTCGCCTGTTTGCATGTGCATACTCTGGCGTCTGCAATTGGCCACACCATGTTCCGCCTCTTGAATATGTTTCATGATTCCCTCGCTGCGCTTGTAGATCGAACAGAAGGGAATGTGTTCAAGCTTGCCAGCGGAACCATCCAAATAGAATACAAGCAAACTTTCCCAACCGGAGTGTACTTAAAATGACAGTTTCTCCATACGAAGATAAGCAAAGATAGATGGTGAACGAAGCCCGCTGCCTCTTCACCCTGGCAGGCTAAGCGGTCTCCGATCCAGCCATGCTTTTGGTGTTTTGGGGTACAAACCCAGATATATGGTCCGTCTGCATGGACATCGACGCATCTGACGTCGTCCCGGTCCAGTTTGATTGGGTGGTGGTCGCAAAGTGAATTGGGCCGTGGGTGAAAGTTCTATAGTACGGATTTGAGATGGACGCCCGCGAAATTCGGGGTGGCTCAAATGTCCTGAAACATCCAAGCACAAAGGATGGGATGTCACTTGAGAATGGGTCTGGGATAAGCATCGGACGTACACGCAATCTGTGATGGATCCATGTTGGCATAGAGAGC
Source organism: Lactifluus rugatus (assembly GCA_003315895.1). NCBI lineage: Eukaryota > Fungi > Basidiomycota > Agaricomycetes > Russulales > Russulaceae > Lactifluus > Lactifluus rugatus. The sequence goes on along the minus strand of QFDW01003685.1, from coordinate 10,484 downwards.
GATACATGCGAGCTGCCCCGATGGACCTATGGCCAAGTCTTAACTACTGATTGCAGGGAAGAGAGACCGAAGACGAACATAATCGCAACTGGGAGGGTACAACAACCCTTCAGTCAGGTGCCTGTTTGCACGAGTTTTTGAAATGGCTTACCTGCTGGTCCAATGAACATCTGGGGCATCACTTGTATCAGCTAACTACCGGTCGAAGGACATACAGATCAATCGTACGGCATTCCAAGCGTCTATCGCAAAGAACCATTAGTAGCATTCTTGGACTTTGGAGTTCAGATACACACCATTTAAATCGAGAATTAAGAAGACCTGTGAAACGTTCACGTGAATATCGTATTATCAAGCAATAGAAACTGACTGACAACAACTGGCACCTCCGCAATGCCGGCTAACACTATCCAGATGATGCACTTGAAGGATATCAGCAACCTGTGCAAGAGAAAGAGCAGGGCACCACCTGTTGATAAAGAAGATGCCATATGCCGGTTGAGTTCTTATGCACACATCGCAGGAGCCCAATCAGCATGCTTCCAAGGAGCAATGTATCAACCACAAGAATGCCGACGAAGTTGACCAGGGAGTTGCGCAAACCGAAAACGAAACAAATTTCCCGAGCTGCATTGTACACCGAGTTTATCTTTGATTTGTCGACGGGTGAGTTCAGTAGCCCTAAAATGATCTGAGAAAGGACCACACCGCTGTCAAGCCTTCGTAGATGCGGGAACAGAAAATGAGAACATGGAACGCACAGACGGGGGATTATGAAACGTACCATATACGTTCAGAGCAAGACCAACTAGCCATATGCCAATAGCAAGCAACGACACAAGCATTCTGTGATTCCAGATTGCGATTCTGAAAGAAAGATGTGGTGAGTCACGTCAAGCATAAAGGTGGTAGGATGACTTGCACTCGGAGAACGATAATAAGAGAGGCGAATTGCCAACTGGCGTAGGCCAACACCTGCAGAGGTTAACATCGCGTTTAAAAGGAGTAGAAAAGAGGCGTAACGAGTACTAGTAGGCAACTCACAAAGTTTGCGATTGCGAGTGGCTACGACAAGATCCAAGTTAACCACAATATCTCTTATATTCAGGAATGTGCAAATCTTACCCGACAGGGAGCCTTGCCACTGTTCGTATAAATAAGGAGCATGATGAAGCCAAGTAAAGTGGTGTAGCGGGTTCCGAGATATAGCTGCCGCTTCGATCTAGGTCGTAGCAATCTCTCTTAGCAACAATCGGCTCACCCAAATTGTCCATTTGTAAGGTCGTTTTCCTCTGAGGACGTCTAGCTCAAAGCCAGCAGTGAAAATAGTCTCCCAGCTAACATTACGGTTAGTTGGCATCCATGTGCGCCTTTTGGCATACTAGTACGAGCCTGGACGCACATGTAAATACCAGCAACAGCATGGTCAAGCTTGATCACAGCGACTATAATGGGTATTAGGACAACATTTAGTTGAGAAGATAGTCAGGAAACGCACGGTAATCTTTCTCGAGGACAACGGGATCAGTCCAGTTGACCATATTGCTGATGCCCGTCGAGAGAGCAATAAGTGCATTTCCGCAAGGGTCCGTATATAGGGCAGCTGGAGGTCCCTCAATGATTGTCCCAGGTACGTCACACTGCAGCCATGGCTTTACTATTTGTCGATTCACCGATAGGACGGATCATGTAAATTCCATGGACGTACAATGTCGCAAGGGGACGTAACGGCAAGGTACAGTTTGAAGTGTTATTTGTAGTGGGATTTTAGTTCTAAGCTCAACAGGGAAGACAGTCCGAGTCCAAACACCCCGATTCCTCTCAGGCTGAAGGTGACAGCAGCGGCAGGGCTACCCCGGTTCGTGAGTGCAAAACGTCAAAGGTTAAACGATTTAACGGTATCCACTTGCCGTCCATATCATGATTTTGACGTATTTCATTCTTAGTTAAGCCATTTAAGTCAGTTCAATTGAACTTGAAGTTTTCGCTAATCACCGAGATTAAAATGTCCAGCTGCAGCCGGTTTTTTGTGGGTCAGGGAAAATTCACATCCCTGGGTGATCATGAGGAATACTGTAGTGTCACGGTGCGGCTCAGGCCGTTCAAGACCGTGACGTGCAGTGTGTCCTTGGACGGAGGGGCGAGCCCATCATGCATCATGACCAGCATGACCTCTTGCCCACTAGACCTCGTAGATGCAAATTCGGCTGTTCAGTACGTTCAATTCTTGTGGCTAAGTTTGCATCCGGGCCGCCCCATAAAGGGATTCCGAGTCCCATTGGTACATGATGCATGATGTTTCATCGTTACATGCGATGCTATGTCATACTCAAGAAAAATGGTCATTTTTTCGACAGCCGATCCAAAAAATGACAACAAGTGCCTGTACAGTAAGTGGTCTGGGAAAGAACCAAGGTACTGGCGAATATGCCGAAATTTTTGACTGTCCACTAAAGTGCTGTGCACAAACGGGCTCTCACGTAGACCACGTGACTAAGGTACATGCGGGGTGCCCTGTCCGCTTAACCGGCCGTTAACTGAGTCACCGGTTAACCTCCCACACCAGGTACCTTGATGAACGGTTCGGGTTGGGGACCTTGGGACCAGTCAAGTAGCTGGACCAGACCTCATCGTGTTTGGCGTTGTGAGTCGGACCCGAGTCCGAACCTTAGGATGCGTATAATGTCCGTAAACCAGTGTTTGCATGAAACTAATGTGCACTATCATGACATTGCCATGAAAACAGAAATTGAGCTTCTACTTTATTGACTGCTGGCTGCCCTGTCATGCCTGTTCAACCATACCTCATCCGAGTCATCGTGACGCGATAAACCACGGGGAACTTGCCCGCCGGAGCAGCCATGTCGCGCCGAAAGTGCTGGGATGTCAGTCCATTAATGGCTTCCAACCGTACGTCTTCGTCTGCTCCCTTGAGAGCCTCGTGGGCTACTGTGCTGGAGGTTAGCGCAAACACCGTGACTGGTTCGCTGCATCTCACGTGCACGGTCACATGTCACGGTCCAGTTGGTTCGGGGTTCAGTCTATGCAGAAGTGAGCATTGACTATGACGGGAACGGGATAGAGGTAGATCCTCACCTTCCCACACCATGAGAGGTCTTGGCCGCGTGTCATAGACGACTCGGGACCCGTAAGAAGGACCAGACAATCGGCAAGGTATACATGCATCCTCCCACTGCCATCCATCGTTCCACCTGCGTTTTGTCTGTGCGATTCAGTTCAATCACTGCGTATCTACTTGATAGTTCAAGAGTAGTTACATACGTTGGATCACCTGAGGAATCCCCCCATAGGATCCAGTGAGACGGCTTTCATTGTGACATCAAGATGTGCGAGGCGGCCGCGCTCACCGTTACTGGCATGTATGTTACACCTAACTTATCTCTTATATTCATGTCTGCATATCTTTTCTTCGAAACCCAAGTTCTTATTATAATTAGATACGTTCGACTCGGAATTGATGGTAGACGCGCGTTTGAACCCAGGCAGCAGTGCGTATGTTTTGATTAGTTTGCCCAGCCCACTTGTAGTGCCGAAGTAGCTTCTATTTGGGGTCGTGTGCCCGGGCACGATACAGTGTATTCCTAACTATCGCTGCCCTCATTTCACGCGCTTTCAAGGTACGTTCCTTTACAGCTAATTATCAATCCTCCACTTACCCGAAAGTTTGTCCAAAAACCTATTCGGTGACCACTGACCGTAGAAGAGCTGATAAAAAATTTCTGGCGAGTCTGACTCGGACTTCCGTCAACCACAATGCGGGTTGATTTTCCTGCCAACCCCTTCACCAAGGTCATAGAGCGGCGTGACCTCCGTCGAGATCCGAGTCAACAATGAGCAAATGGACATTCTTGGCACAGAAAATGCTACTGAGATAAAGTGAAGTGAATTCTCTGTTATGATATGCGCTCCATGTCCGCGCTCTTCAATTCTGATCTTCTGAGCCAAGATTGACACGTCGTTTCACATAGCATTACCCGCAGCTTGTCAACTCTCACCTTACTGTATTTTGCTACGGACACGGGTAACAAATGGGTGACATGATATTCTCGTTCGGCCTGTCAGCTCGCGTCAGGAACGGGAGAATACTCCCCATGCTGATTCGCGGCGTCTACCAACAATCAGCATGTTTGATTTGACACCAGTGCGGCCAGGGTTTCTGACATCGAAGGCGGGTATAATTCCAACTCGCAGTTGAGAAGGAGCTCCTTCAAGTTGAGTGTCCTTTACGGATCCCACCTTGCGGGCAACTGGGTATCATGACACGTCTACGCGCTGTGTGTACCTGTTCGAGCTCAACTCGAACACGCATGTACTGTACTCAGTGAGCAGGCAGGTAAGCAACACCATTTTGATGCAACATCGGCCATATTCATCGTGCTCCCACCTCCGAATAAGCTATACTCGAGCAATAAAGCCACTATATTATGGCCGATGCCCTTTTTATGTCTTTGTCTTCGTACATTTACTACTTCTTCAACAACACGCCAGAAACACGCCCCCCTTAAGACCATTCGGATGTACAGAATGCCAATGTGAGACCGCTGCCCTTGGAATCACGCGCTTTCAGTTTCCTTTCTCCTTTCCTCCATTCACCATCTGTACACGTGCCACTACCGTTGGTGCTCTAACAGCCATCTTGGACCGCCTGTGCAACATCAAGTTGTGCCTTCCGCCCAAGTGCCGTATGAGACCACCTCGGTCACGGCCACCCTTATATCTTGGGCTTAGCGCTGTGCTATACGGCCTCGTGCCGCATCCATCTTCTTTAAATGTCTGGTATCTTGCTACTTGCATCGTACATCTCGGTTTCAATTATTTTCCTACTAGGTTGCCTCGTTTCTCTATGCTTCTCCCTTGACAGTAATGCCTTTTTGATCGTTTACTTTGTTTCAACTGTTTCAGAATGCGTGCTGTGCCTTGCGCTGCATCCAGAATCTTTCCTTCTCTCCCTTTCGAGAGAGCGATGCAACGCACTCCGTGATGATCTACCAAAAGTACACGTGTCGCCTAGATACTTTTCCTAACTCTCAGTTCTCCTCTATCGTCGAAGCTAATTCTTTGTACCACCACCCGCAGTGCTCGTACCTGCGCAATTCGTTAAATTATTTTTGCGTTCGTACTGTCCGTAAGGCGGTCTGCTTCAAGAAGTGCCATCCTTTTCTCCTCCAAAATACTCGACGCGATGCTTTAAGGTTCTCGTTTTGAGGACTTTCCTTTATACTTGCGGCGGCGCCCTCTCTCGTCTCTTGCATTTGTCTTGCCCCTTATTGCTGTCATCTTAACTTTCTGGCGCCATTGTGCCCCACACTGCAACTGTAGGTGGCACCTGTTGCTCAAGGTGGATGCAGAGGGTGTATCACCAGGGGCCTGGTTTGTGATGTCTTACTCACAACGATGGGTAAGTTATATGTTGTCGGTCGCACCTCGTCAATTAGGAGCAATGCGGGTTGAATTTGGCTACCAGGCCCGTGAATTTAGAACACCGATGAACTTCTACAACAGAGAAAAGAAAGTTGGGGATGGAACGAAGGTCACTGCCTCACCACCTTGGCAAACTACGCCGCCTCATATCCAACCTCTTGTCTTGCATCTTCAGGTGCAAACCGAGATACGTGGTCTTTCGGCATGGTCACGGACGCATCTGGCCTCGTCCCAGTCCAGGTTGACTGGGTGGCGACCGCAAAGTGAATCGTGCTCTGGGTAGAATCTATGTACTGCGGATTGGAGATTTTTAGCTTTGAGACTCGCGTTTTCTCAAACGTCCTAAAACAGAGAAAGCATAAAGGAAATGGGATGTTACTTGAGAACAGGTCCGGCATAAGTATTTGGACCTGCTAGACGTACACGCGATCTGTGAAGGATCCATGTTGGCATAGAGAGCGATACATGCGAGCTGCCCCGATGGACCTGTGGCTAAGTCTTAAGTACAGACTGCAGAGAAGAGAGATCAAGCACGAACATAATCGCGACTTGGAGGAGGGGAGTACAACAATCCCCCAGTCAGGTACCTGTCCATCCAACTTTAAGAATCGCTTACCTGCTGGTCCGTTGAACATCTGGCATATCAATTGTATCAGCCAACTACTGGTCGAAGGATACGATAAACCGTACGGCATTCCAAGCATCTGTCATGCAAGGAACCATTAGTGGCATTCTTGTACTTGGGGGCTCAGATGCGCACCATTTAAGTTGAGAACTAATAAGACCTGCCAAAGGCAATGTTGCTGTGAATACAGCGTTACTAAGCAACAGAAACAGACAGACGACAATTGGCACTTCCGCAATGCCCGCTAACGCTAACCAGATGATGCACTAAAAAGATGTCAGCATCCTGTACCACAGAAAAGGCAGGGCACCACCTGTTGGTAAAGGAGATGCCATATACCAGTCGGACTCTTGTGCACATATCGCAGGAGCCCGATCAGCATGCTGACAAGGAGAACTGAATCGACCGCCAGAATGCTGACAGTGTTAAGCAGAGAGTTGTGCAAATGGAGTATTAGGCAAGCATCCTGAGCTGCATTATACACCAGGTCTATCTTTAATTTGTCGATGGGTGAGTCCAGCAGCTCTAAAACGACCTGAGTAAGAACCACACCGTTGTCAAGCCTTCGTAGATGCCAGACGGTAAATGAGAACATCATGGAACAGATGGGAGTACGAAACGTACCATATACATTCAGAGCAACACCAACTAACCATATACCAATAGAAAGCAATGACACAAACATATTGCGATCCCATATTGCGATTCTGAAGAAAAACATGATGAGGATGGTCAAGTGCAAAGGGGTGATAAAGGAAGACTTGCACACGGAGAACCATAATAAGAGAGGCAAATGCCCAACTGGCGTATGCCAACGCCTGCAGAGGTTAACATCGCATTTAAAAGGGGTAGAATAATTGGAGATCGTGTGCGGCAACTCACAAAGTCCGCGATCCCGAGTGCCTACAACAAAACACGAGTTAACCACAATCTCTCTTAAATTCAGGAATGCTCAAACCTCACCCGACAGGGAACTTTTCCACCGTTCGTGAAAATAAGGAACATGACGAAATCAAGTAAAGCGGTGTAGCGGGTTCCAAGATACAGCTGCCACTTCGATCTAGGCCGTAGTGAATTCCAATGGCTATAAAGGACTTACCCAAATTGTCCATTTGTAAGGTCGTCTTCCTGTGAGAATTTCTAGCTCGAAGTTGGCGGTGAAAACGATCTCCCAGCTGAAATCCGTGTTAGTTGACATTCATGTACGCCTTCTGACATATGAGCCTGAGCATACATGTAGATACCGGCGACTACATGGTCAAGTTTGACCAGAGCGACTACAATAGCCAGAGCTATCAGGACGTCGCCCAGTTGAGAGAATAACCAGGAAACGCACGGAAGTCTTTCTCGATGACAGTGGGATCAGTCCAACTGACCATACTGCTAATGCACGTAGAGGGAGGGTAACGAGGCGCATATTTGCAAGAGTTCATATATAGGGGAGCTCAACGGTTGTCCCAAAGCTTGACTTCTTGTCGCTTAATTAATGGCACGGATCATATCATATAGATATAGATGGACAATGTCGCAAGGTAATATAATGTACGATTGAGGTCCGAGTCTTTCACCGCTGAGTGAGTGTTTTTTGTTGCCAGGTGAGATATTAGGTAGCAACAAGTTACCTAACAGCTCTACCTAACTTTGACGCGCAGAGCGGCCTTTCAACCGTATGGAGCTTGAATAGAGAGAAAAATTGCGCTGGCGCACGCCTCAGGAGTTGAGGTAGCGCGGGACTCGAGCGGCAGGGTCACACTCATAATTCGCCCAAGTTACTAGAGAACTTTGTTTCGAGTTGTCCAATTAGGCTGTAACTTGAGTTTGAAAGCTTGAACGCCTGATGTCATGCATGTCATGTCCTGCGCGTTGCTCCGAATACTGTATCACCAACGCATTGTATTTCTTCATTGTCCCTGGCAGTTAGCACATCCTTTGATATGATTGACGTCTCTAGTGCGTCGGCCCGTACTGGTGCCTTCCTAGTTCATTTACCTTCCGGTGTGTAGTTAGTCCCCAGTTGGGTTCGTTAGCTACTAGTAGTTTGTGAGGCTTGTCTTAAGTACCTTTCCTATTTGTTGTGGTGGGCGTAGTTCCCTTGATTGAGGGGCTTCCGATTGTTAGAGTACCTTTGCTCAGCCTCGCAGGCTGTTGTAAGAGCACCTCGTGCCCATATGATAACTCTCCAACCGACACGTCTCCAACGCGACAAGCTGTACAAAAAAAGGACAGTCACTGCTTAGTCATCGAAGTAGGCACTCGATCAGATCACTAGTGCCACATACGGACTTGTCCCACAGGCAGTGAAAGTGAAGATGGGCTCAGGCGCTCAGGCTCAGGCCTGGAGAGTACAGCTGGTCATGATGTGGGATCGTGACCTGGGGACTGCTGACATGTCTTGCATTTACAGGATGGCATGAAATGGGTTTGGACTAGCGGCACATAAGGCACTAGCACAGTGCAGTGGAAGGGTCATCCGAGTCGGCACGCGGATATAACGAAGCGCAGCCGTTTGGGACAATTACAATGTGGTGCGACTTTGCGGGGTATGTAACAGGGTCCGTCACGACAGCAAAATTTGAATATGTCATGAAACGGAGAGCTGGTAACAAAGAGCCCCATGTGAGTTCAGTTCCGGTTTGCGACGGGATGATGGTGAGAGGGATAATGCAGCGATGGCAGTCGATCATGATGGTGGTGCACGACCGTGACGCTCGTGGAGACAGATGAGACTAAGGTTGTGCCAGTGCAGCATGCCACCATTGGCTACGGGCAACGAAAAAGCTGTAAGACACCCGAGTAGAAAGAGGAGTCGGATGCACAGATTTCAGAGGAGGACATGGTTTATGACTTCAGACTCGCAAGCTCCGGACCAGAAGGCTACTGTAGTGACCAATGCGAAAGCTACCTACTTCAATTAGTAAGCTTTTTCCGGTCACCAAGGTTTTTCTCGATACCCACTACTAGTAGGATTGCACCTCAGGCACCTACTGATAAACGCCACATGGTTCAATTTGGCCACATTATCCGTGAAATTAGACTACAATAAGACCTGGACAAGTTGAGAGTAACGCAATATTAAACTACTAGTACCCTACGCACATAAGCAATACTAGGCTCGGAAGAGAGGAACATCGATCCAAAAATACACAAGGCCAGTCTGGCAAATTTTTTCCCAGGATTTGGGGGTGCTCCGCGCCCAAAGAAACGAAAGACGGGAACGGTCCTAATATTTTCTACAACTCCATCAGCTAAACCGCTTCGTAAGTAGCCTCACGTTTGGTGTCTGTATCCCCGATCTCCCCATTCGACGCGCCGGAAACAAACTTTACTCGTACGTGGTCTGTCGGCATGAAGACTGTGGAATCTGACGTTGTCACAATGTCATTTGACTGGGTGACGGTAGCAAAGCGAATCGGCTTGTTGTCGTTAGCCGCTGTACACCGGCGACTGGAGACGGCAACTCTCGTGGTGACTAAGGGCTTTTCCGAAGAGCTAAGAAAGTAAGAACGAGCCAAAGCGAGGCATATGCTTGAGAATGAGTCGGTGGTCAGGTTTGAGATCTGCACAACGTACATGCATTCTGTGAAGGATCCGTGTTGGCATAGAGAACGATACATGCGAGCTGCCCCGATTGACCTGTGGCTAAGTCAGAACGGCTGACTGCAGGGAAGAGAAACCAAGGACAAACAGAATTGTCACTGTGAGAATGGCGCAGGAATCTTTCAGTTAGGTGCCCTTTCGACTAAGCTTTTGAAATCGCTTACTTTCTACACCACTGAGCATCTGGAATGTTAGCCATGTCAGCCATCGGTCGCAATAACAATACTAGAAGGATGAATCTTACACTATTCATAGGATCTATCAGGGAAGAGAGCTATGAGCTCCACTCTGGAACACGGAAAGGTCAGACACCCACCGTTTAAATTGAGAATTATCAAGACCTGCAAAATGTTGAGGTAAAACCAGTATTATTATGCGACTAAAGCAGACCGACCAAAAATGGCACCTCCGCTATGCCCGCCAACGCTATCCAGATGATGCACTTGAAGGCTGTTAGCATCCGGCGGACGAGAAAGGGTAGGGTTTCACCTGTTGGTAAAGAAGACGCCAGATACCAGTAGAGCTTCTGTGCGCATGCCGAAGGAGCCCGATCAGCATACCCACGAGGAGTAGCATGTCTACTACTAGAACGCTAATACCGTTGATTAGGCACTTGCGTAAGTCCAAGATGGTGCAGGTCTTCAGAACTGCGTTATATGCCACGTGCATCTTTTTGTCATGGGCATGTGAGTATAGCAGGTCTAAAATGAGGACTGATGTATAAACGCCGCACCGTTGTCAAGCCTTCCACACGAACAGGCACAGGAAATGAGAATACAACGTGCACCGCCGGGGAATGCGAAACGTACTGTATATGTTT
>QFDW01003676.1:0-16175 GCA_003315895.1 Lactifluus rugatus | reverse complement strand
ATACAGGGCGGGGTCCCCATGTTTGCTTCGGTTCCCACTTGCCCTTTCAGTGCGGCGGCTTTCCTGCTCTCTTTCCCGGATCCCTAGCTAGGTGATACGATCCCGTTTTGGTCCCGATTCGACCCGATGGCCAATCTTCCGCACGTGAGTTTCGTAGTGCCTGCTTTGCTCTCCGTTCAGTCTCTTCTATTCCCCTTATCGGCCGACTTGAGTGAGACTTATCATAATCAGGGGCAGCCTGCATAGTCCTTTCTCTATGATCAAATTCAAAATTTGTATTCCTCACTGGAGTCTCTTTGTGCAGTCCAGACGTTTTTGTCGACTCTTTCTCGACCACACATTTCTTACTGGAATCGACCTGGGGTTTCATGCTTCTCTTCGCTCAGCTTTGCATCACTCTTCAAATACAGAATCAAGCGTTTTGTGTGCCATTACGGTACTGTCATTGTCATCAAAGCTGGAGATTCTCGGTCTCCCCACCAAGGTTTCTTCCGGCAAAGGAGATGACAGTGTGTGCAACCATCTTCGAAGTTATACCTTGCCAGAGTTAGTCCAGAGGCGTTTGGGCATCGCTGCAACTGCAATTAACACAACATTCCTGACACTTCCGATTGCGTGGACCCTCGTGTTAATCACATCCTTGTCGGGCACACCGTCCCGAGACAACCGATCCACGGTCGGGGCGCTGGTGTGTTCTCGTTGCCGGGAACAAAATCACATGCTGCATCGGCCACCAGGACGATTTGCGCCACCGGATACTAGACACCGAGAGGTCACCGTGAATGGCTACCTGTGCGTGTCCACATTCCTACTCGGTTCCGTCGAAGAAACTGAAACTCGTTGGAACGCACCACTGGCAACTGGCAACCGAGGCTGACCCATGGCACACGATGTTCGTGTCGGTATGTTGCACGATCCCGAATTTTACCTATTGCAGTTTTCTACCTAGTTGTGTAAGCTCTAATGCAATCGATCAAATGATGCGCTATTTTTTTGGACATTACTAGACAAGTTCTGGTACAGCATACAATGAGATTCAGGTGTACCGAGGTGAGATAACATGGCGAGAAATAAGTGAGAGAGAATCGGTGGCTATGTACAGCAATACTAAATGGGCGAACTTGGCTTTGGGGGTCAACGCAACAGCTATTTTTCAACAAACATCAAGACTCTGCCTTCTCTTCCGCCAGCGCCCACATAAAGTACACGCCTATAATCCGGTCAATGTTTGATTATAGGACCAAAATAACAAAACTCTCAGCTTACCGATGCTGCGATATGGCCTCCACGATTCCGTCAACGCCTCCATTTCCGTTGGAGTCAGAATAGCGCCTCTGCAACACATTTAAACCCGAACATCAGCAAAAACGACGTGATGACGACTTTGTGCCCGAACAGACGGGCCACAACGTACTTGATCTTTTTCTTCCCGTCCAAACGGCTTTTGAGAGAAGCGACCGTCAGACCTGCGGGGAGAGGCGGGGGAGGTGGGGCGTCCGGCGCGGGCGTGAGGACTTGGGTGACCGATGGCGTGAGCGGCAGTGACATCGATGGAAGACCGAGCGCGTCGGGCGAGGGACCGGCAGCCACCACCACGTTTTCGGTGTTGCGGCGACGTTGAGGAGTGCCAAGCACGTCTGACTGGGTCGGAGAGCGCTCCACCTTGTCCGAGTCCATTTCAGCGGACGCGTCTTTGGCTTTTTTTTTCTTGGGCTTCGGTTTGGATTTGTCTTCGGCTTTGCTTGGGTCGTCATTGGGGTCTGGAAGTTTCCTCGGGGATATCTGGATGCGGAAGTCGGGCTGGTGAAGTGATAATATCCAACGAAGTATGCCCCGTTGTACGCCAAGATCACCTGCGAAAAGTAGTGAGCTTGAGTGCTTTCGAAGCGTTCGCCGACGATCATACCGACGGGAAGTATGTCCGGGCGTCGCAGAGAGAAAATGGCGAACATCTCAACTGTGATGGGGTCAGTATACCCGTTATGTAGTGCAGAGAATACCAGCCTACCGGTCCACTGAAAGCGAAGCTGGTCAATTAATGAGGTCGAAGCAGGGAAAAAGTTCGCTCTTACTCTACCGATTCCATAGACTGCGGTCAAAAGCTCGAATAATTCTTCGTCACTTGCATCAAGGAGTTTTTGGTTGGTGAGTCGGCCATCCGCAAATCTCGTGGCTAGATCTCGAACTGCGAATTGGTGTCATCGGTAAGCAACAACGTACGTGATGTGCTCGACGTGAACAGGCACCATATTCTGCTTTGCGTCCACTCAGACCTGCTGTCCTCAACGTGGCAAGGTCGGTGGTTGCAACTTGATATGCAGTAGGAAATACTTCGTCGCGGAGTTTGGTCCAGCTATGAAAGTCACCCATGTTTCCCATTACATTTCTCACAAAGCCAGAAAGTCGAAATCAAGTGTACTGACTAGTCCCCGTCTGGGTTTTCTGGGAGCTCAGGAAAGAAAAGCCTCAGAAACTTATGTTGAATGGCGCGAGCGGCCGACCAAGAGATCTGCTGTCCACTTGGAGAGCGACGTTCAGGATTCGGACAATGAACCAGCTAGAATAATGAAGGCATCCTGGCTTACAGTATAGAAGTGCATAACGTTCTGTACTCGGTCAATGTCCAGCCGTCGCGCGCGTGACTAGTGTGAACTAACCGGAAAGGATGGATTCCCTCAAGACTTTCGAACGGCTTGCACGGAAGGCGGGAAAATACGTCTCTGAATCGGTGATCTGCCTGAATAAGATGATTTTTCGCGTCTTCCAAGGAGAAGGTCAGCTTGGCAGGTAACGGAGCGGTTTCTTCCGCAGAAGGCGGGATGAGAGGACGAGGAACCCCCTCAGCTTCAGCCTTTTTGGTTTTGGCTTTGGCAGCGGCAGAAGCTTTCGTTGGCTTGGTCACCGCTGTGTCTGAGTCTGAGACTGCTTGTCGCTTGGGTGCTTGCTTTGCATTAACAACTGGGGTGACTCTTGCGGCACGAGCGCGAGCAGCTGAGCGAGTTACTGGCATATTGGGAAAATTGGCAACCCCTGGAAGGGTTCGATGCGTTTGAACAGGCTTTTATTAATAATAAGGCCCTCAGCAATCGAGCGCTCGCTGTCACGACTTTTCTCAACTTGTCGGTCGGCAAACGTGGTCCGCAGTAACTTATAGTAATGGCACAACTGCTGTACTGTGCTGCGCTGCACTGGCACTGCGGTAGCGCTGCGGCTCGGAGAATGGTGTGGATGCGGTGGTGTGGCCCGGAACGGCTCTTTTATCATATAAGGGCATCTTAGGTCAAATCACATCTCAGCTCCCAAACCCCCCAAATCACACAACCACATAGGCATTCATGTCCGGAAGTAACGTGTCATGGGTAACAGGGCGTTGCACATCAGAAGCTTATATCATTGGCAGGGTTTATCGTCGTCTTCAAGAACACTGCTTCTCAAGAAGCGATCGACAGGCAAGCAGAGGAGGTCAACGAAAATGGCGGGTCGGTCAAGGGCAGGTTCAACTCCATATTGAAGGTGCGTTCTGCCAGTCCTTGACATAGGTACGGGATCGGCTGGGATCTTAACCTCGTGCAAATGCAAATAGGGCTTCTCGGCCATGATCCCGGACGCCTATCTACTTACATTGCAGAGTAGCCTTCAGCAAGGCGACAGCGAAATAGATTATATCGGTGAGGTCAATGCCGTTCGGTGGATTGCATGTGGTTAAACTCGGCTGTTGCAGAACCAGACTCAGAAGTCAAGACGCAGAAGTGAGTTTGAGCGAGGCGTTATGCATCAGTGCCAATTGAATGCTGTAAATAAATCTTTGTATGCAAGCATGCACGCCGGAAAGCATGAGTTTATTCGAATACAAACCGTTTATATCATACTTCGTATGGCATCTGAGTCACACTGGTTCATGGCACGAGCCCCCACAGCTGCGGCCTATGGAAGTCCGAATCCGTGTCATGATTGAGTACAAGTTGCAGTAGTGACCTACTTGTGGCGTACTGTAGTACCAAGCAGCTTGACTGAAAGGAGATGCGCGGGATGGGGCAATATAAGTTCCTTTCAGCTTGCTTCGTGCCTGCGAGTGAAGCGAGCACGCGTTTTTAGGATTGATGTAATAATCTTTCCTTCTCTTTGGTGCCAACTATCATCTTCCCTTCCTGCTCTCCCCTCAAAATCTCTGCGAACTCATACCGCATTCCTCATGGCTGGTATCGTTTATAAGGACAAGCGTATGTGCCCCTTCTATTGTGTTCACCATCCTTCCCGGCTCACCTTATGCAGGTTACACGATCGTATTCAAGAACGATGTCACCGAAGAAACCGTGATGAAGTACATGGCTGACATCGTGGAAGCTGGTGGTCGCCTCACTCAAACCTATGACTGGTTCCTGAACGTGCGTATCGTCTTTTGTTACGCAAAACGTGTTTTCTGTAGGTCTGCTCTTAACGTGGAAACCCGTCGCAGGGATTCTGCGCTGCTATTCCTGAGGAACATCTCCAATACCTGAGCAAAAATACTACCGACGTTGATTATATTGGTGAGCGTTTCTGTATCGGCGGCTTTTTTTTTTTGGGGGGGGGTTCCTCACTACGTGCATCGCAGAACCGGAAGGTCTTCCCAGGAGGCTCTAATTCGTTGGGGTGTGTCCAGCTTGGTGTGTTTAGGGCAACTGACATGCCGTGGCACATCTCTCGAACGTTCTCTCGCCCCTACCTGACTCTCGATTCTCTCTCGTCACTCTCGTATTAATGCTTGTCCTAGTACTCATGACACTGCAGTCGCATAGATTCTCCCTTCGCACGCGTGTAGAATGCAATTGTAAGAACCAGACACGTTCTGCCCCCACGTTTCAGACGGCGCTATGTTATACTTAATTTGCACTTAGGGATTGTCACATGAGCTTCAGTGCAATAAATTTTGCCTGCCTAGAGAACACCGTCGTGATGACGTGAATGACAGCGAGAGTCGGAGCGCCTTACTGCTTTATCGCGTGTTATCGACTAGCACGCTGTCCTGTTCTTCCAAGCCGCATTACTGCCCACCGTGATGTAGAACATGTACAGTATATTTCCGAGACTGAAGTGCGAAAAGTACGTAATTGATCGTGACTAGTCGTAAATGCATTGCCAACGGAGAGTACGCGGGGCCGAGAAACAACACACGCAATAAAGCCAAAAGGCAACCGGGATCTACAATCGTAACAGTCGTCAAGGTAGTGCCCAAAGGGACTAAGTGCTCGGTTGTAGAGCCAAAACCTTCGGGGGTATGGTCGTAAAGGGTATAGTTACTAAATGATGGGGCCACTCGTTACAGCGAGGTGCAGTGCAGTGTGTGTATGGTGAACTCGTTGAACGATATCAGGCAGTCAAGCCTGCCAAAATAGGATTAAAAACTGGTGGGGGCATCGCGCGGAACGGAGGAAGGAGAGGGTCTGCTGCCCCAGTGGAGGACAAGGGAGATGACCATGTTCATGTCTGGCCAGGTACCGTTGATATCATGATGGGCCCAATTGGAGGAGATTTGGCACCTGGCTGGGTAGCCTGGGGGGGAGGTTCAACATGCTCAGGAGGATCGGGAAAGTCCCAAGGGCGTGGGATCATAGCAGCAGGCATAATCCTAGCAGCGTGTGTGAGGGACATCTGTCGTTCATGGGAGACGAGTTTGCCTTGCTTACCAGGTGGCAGCGCATACCACACCCTTACCATGATCCTGCGCCTTGATCGCGTTGAACTCAAAGTCGATGAATTGCGAAAGATACCGTACAAAGGGGAGAATTTCGCGCACACCCTCGTACATGACGCCTAAGGCAGTAAGAAAGTTCATGACCGTGCTTGAGATGGAGTGGGCTCGCTGTTTGGGAAATTTTATTGAGGCGAGACAAGAAGGGAAGCCGATGCGGTAACTCACACTCAGATGCGCCAAGGTCGGCGGTGGCAGGAGGATTTCTAGGCCCCACCAATCTAAGAGCGGACTCGGATGTCAGATACCTCACGAAGCAATTAATAAGACGCATACATGTTAAGATGGACATCCTGTCTGTAGGAGGGTATATACCTGTATGGTCAGGAATGACGTCTTTTCCAGTCGTATAGCCTAATGCCATGAGCTGGGGCGTGATCCGTACGACCCCGTTGATGACTGTCTCCGCGGTGGGGACCGCACCCGCGACAAGACCTGGCCCATCACCTGGCTGACCGAGACCAAGATCTGGACATGCAAATAGACTGACGACTTTAAGATTCTTGAATGCCTCGGTCACCGAGTCAATCGTCGTATTTGCGACGGATGACAGATTTAAGGTACTCTCCATCGTTGGCTTGACGTGGCGGAGGAGACTGAAATGCTTCTCGTCCGCCTCCTCATCAGTATACGGGAGACACACAGCCTGGATGGGAACGCTTGTCTGGGAAGTCGAGTTGGGAAGCGCAGGCAGGGCTCTCAGCTGTGCGATGACTTTGTTCGCAGTTTTCGGCTGCGAAAGCTGTGCCTTGACGCTGCTCAGCTGGGAGCGCGTGACGCGCCCCTGCGGCGGGGCGAGACCGTCTCCGTCGGCGTCCTGTCCGACGATGAGCGAACGGACAACCAAGGCGGACTGCTTCGCTCGACGATCAGCACGTGAGAGCGTTGCACGCTTCACCTGGACCGTGGCAGCCTTGGAAGCCGCGCGCGCGCGAATGTCATGCTTTCCTTTGCTCGAGAGCAAGGGCTTAGGTCTGCGAAGTAATCCAAATGGGCTCTGGAAGGACCAGCGACCGGGAGAGGTGTCCGGGGAAGAGTCCGTGCGCGCCACTATGTCCAACTTTTCGGCAGCTGGAGACACCTCAGAGTTATCGGCCATAGTAGGAGGCGGGGAATTGTGCGAAGGATTTTCCGATACAACGCATTTGGTAGTCTCCGAATTGCCCGAAAGAGGTGGCACGGGCGCCTCCGTTGTCTTCTCGCCATGGGCTTCAACTGTCTTCTCGGCCGGGTTAGCGGACTTGTCGCGAGGATTGAAAAAGTCTGCTAAAATGCCCATGTTCAAGTTGGCGGGGAGAAATGGGGGCGATGAAGGGACAACAGGTCCAAGTGTGAACCTGAACTGAATATGTGGCGCGCACGGTTTGATATATTTGTCGAACGCGGAGGTCCCTCGCTGGAAGATCGTGTAGATCAAGTTGATGTGGACTCTCACAGCAGAGGCGTGAAGTGGCAAGGTCACCCGAATTGATTCAGCACCAGCGTGAGAAGCACATGCACGTGCAGATCTCAAGCATGGTTCATCCCCAACAGTATATTGGTAAAGACGGGACATCCTATCACCGCTGCCTAGTCATGTTGGTCGTCGGATATTTTCGGTGATGCCGAATTCCGAATAGCTAGGCATATATATGTCCCCTGAATCTCTCGAGTCTCGCTGAGTCGCAAAAAAAAATTCGCTTCAACCTCCATTACATGTCTACTAAGAAAAGTATATCGGACAGTGTCCGGTACGTAACAGCACCATCCTACCGCAGTTATCTAACCAGTATGTAGACATTTCACACCAACATGGTTTGCGGTGAATATGGGTATGTCTATTTTCCAGTACACTTGGTTATATACCCGCCCGGCGGTTTCTAACGACGCCTGATCTCGTTGTGCTCTTCGATATGTCTGCTCTTGACTCAGCTGGTTATCTCTAACGATTTTACATGTGTTCAACAGGAACCGGTGCAGTTTCGGCTCTCTTTTCAGTGTTTCCGTATGGGGATCAGAGCTACACCTGCAGAGCGCTCAGCACCGCTTTTTTTCTGTTGAATCTCCTGCTATTCTTTCTCTTCTGTGCTGTCAGCATCACACGCTACAAGCGCTTTCCTGGAACGTGGAACATGCTAATTCGGCATCCGAAAGAAAGCCTATCTTTGGGCACGTTCCCGATGGGTGCTGCCACACTGATCGGTGTTGGAACTACTTTGTTGCACGGCCAGTATGGTTTTGGAGGACGAAGTTTCCTTTACGCGCTTTGGGGGCTGTGGTGGGTCGACCTTGCATTATCCATTCTATGTTGCTGGGGTGTGATTTATGTCATGTGAGGACTTTTCCCCCCGACATCAGATGTTGCCTCACCGATCCGTGTAGGATCACAAAACAAGAACATTCTCTCCACCACATGACGGCAGTCTGGTTACTTCCAGTTGTCACCCTCATCGTCGCGTCATCGGTTGGTGGGGAACTTGCGCAGGCGCTTCACCCCTATTCGGTCACCAGTGCTCTGACTACCCTTGCTTTTTCGATCTCTTCGGTCTCAGTCGGCCTTACACTTTCATTTATGATCCTCACCATCTACCTCCATCGCCTCATCTTGCATGACTTTCCACCAGGCTTGAGCATAGTTTCTTCCTTCATCCCTCTAGGACCTATGGGTCAAGCAGGGTTTTCTGTGCTTTGTATCGGGCAGACCATGAAAGATTTGCTGCCGGTCCCGGGAAGTAGGTCCTCATTCCTCGGCAACGCGCAAACAGGCGAGACTATTTTCGTCTTCTGCGTATTCATCAGCTTTTTCCTATGGACCCTCGCAACGATGTGGCTTGGATATGCGTTGCTGGGAATGCAGTATGTCATACGCAGAACACAAGTCCCATTCAAACTGTCTTTCTGGGGCATGGTCTTCCCAAATGTGAGTCTTTCCCCCTCAAGCTAGTTCACATGATGTAACGTTATACAGGGTGTCTACGCAAACTTGACCGTCGCCTTATATCAAGTACTTGACGTACAATTTTTCCGCGTCTGGGGCGCAATTTATTCTGTAATCACCATGCTAATGTGGATTATATTATTCTCTCGGACAGCTGCGTTGGTTCATCATGGTATAATTTTTGAAGCGCCGTGTTTAGGGGAGGTTAGTTCGGAGGGAAAAACTATGTCACCCTCGGAAGGGGAAGGCGGAGAGTGTATTGAACAACGTCCTGTGACCGAAAAGGTTTGACTAGGCTGAATAGTAGAGGTAGACATCCTGACAGTGTGTTGGTGAGGATTTACGTTGATGTAATGTCGAGTCGCGTGTCCAATGTTCATAGGCTCACAAAAGCACGTGCGAAATGGCATTTCCCAAAAAGGGTATGGCCGGAACACGCCCGGAACTGCAAGTCAGCACCGGCCAGTCTTCGGGGACAGGCATCGTGCAGCAACACTCATGCCAATGCCAGATCGTTCAGACTATCAGCCTTTACCACAAACTGCCGATGACGACCCTGGAAATGGCCATGACGACCTCCCTTCCCCTGTCACAAGCCCAACTAGTCCTCGCGCACGAGGCATTCGGCGCAGCATGAATGCTCCAGGAGCTATTGATTTGCGTAAACTAGATGCTGCTTTCAAGCGGTATGTCCTTCTCTTTTTTTCTCTCTGATATGCTTCTGAACAATATTAAGATGGACAGAATCTATTGCACAAAAGATAAAACGCAAGAAGAAAGGCGAGGCCGTACATGTGAAAGAGGAGATAATACGAAGCGTCTTTGACCCACCATTTGTCTCAGCACCTGCAAGTGGGGGTGTTGTAAGTTTTCACCTGATTTTCAACACGTGATGCGCTCAGCCAAGCTCAATAGGTCAAGACGCTGGACCACAAGCTACCTATGGCCAAAGAAGAGTATGACGCGTGAGGCTGCTATCTTCAACGAAGAGTGTTGTATGTGTTCTCACAACAGCTAGTCTTGTACAAGCTGTCAAGCGTGCAATTGTGGACGGCGTACATCCGAAGATGATCGCAAAGGGCTCGTCCGGCTCTTATTTTGCTCGAACCAAGGTAGACGGGAGAGTTCAGACCGTTGCGTGCGCCATTGTACCCTCTACATATACACTAGCTCGCTGACATGGACTTAGGGTTTTCAAGCCGAAGGATGAGGAGCCATATGGTCGTCTGAACCCAAAGGTTAGCGATGAACGGTTCTTGAAACCTCCTTGCTTATTCTTTCGTACAGACGACGAAGTGGCTACATCGACAATTTCGGTGGATCATCCCCTTCGGACGGGCATGTCTTATCCCCAATCTTAGGTACGACAATTTGGCGACGCCTGCATGCCTACGGGTTGCTGATGATTATTAGCTACATCTCAGAGGCTGCAGCATCGCTTCTTGATACGCGGCTAAATCTTCATATTGTACCAAAGACGCAGCTGGTGTCGCTTTCTAGCCCGGTTGGTCTCCATGAGTGTTTTCTATTATTGTCCTTGAACATAAATGCGCCCCAGGCGTTCTTCTACGACTGGATAGACCGAACAGCATTCAAAAAGGGAAAGCCTCTTCCCGAGAAGATGGGAAGTATGCAATGCTTCATGCATGGGTTCCAAGGTCAGCACCTAACGTGTGAAGAAGTCTTTCATGTTGAAAGACAAATGCAATCACAGATGCATCTGATTTCCTTCGCAATCACCCCTGGCCAGGGCGCTCAATTGCAGATACATTCGACGACTCGACACATCGCGCAAGCAATCTTACTAAACGCTTCCTAGGAGCAATCAAGGTTATATGTGGCCGTACTGGTGCTGAGGGCCACGACGACGACGCTGATATGGAATACGAACGGGCTCTGTATGATGCATCCGACAGAGATTACGATAGGTCTTTCTATTGGTCTGCAGCCTTGCAGCAAAGCTTTCGAGAGGAGCTGGAAAAGTATGTTCCCTATTCCTCTAGCCGAGACACGATGCTGACAAGTTCGTAGGCTAGTCATCCTGGGTGAGTTTCCACATAGTGGGCGTTGATGTTTAATGAACTAGGAGAGGCAGACTACCTCATGCTTAACACCGACCGGGGTGCTGACAACTACATGATCAAGTATTGTGAGACAGAACACGACAAGACTCTGATAGACATTGCACCAACACGTTCTGCCCAGGGGATGGAAGTTCCGCCGATGAGTGAGCTCCGGCCCAATGAATCTCCCTCTAATTCCACCCAAACCAGCGTAACCTTTGCTGCTCCTCCCCGTATTACTCGCGCATCCTCCAACCCACAGACATCGTATACTCAGCGCCCACATATTCACATTGCAGCCATTGACAACTCGCTTTCTTTCCCCCATGAACACCCCCGTGGGTGGCGTTCCTACACATACGGTTGGTTGTATCTTCCAGTCAGCCTCATTGGGAAACCCTTTAGTGAACGTACACGGCAACACTTTTTGCCTCTGCTAACGTCTAAGACTTGGTGGGAAGAAACCACATTTCAGCTGAGAAAGCTTTTTGCCGTTGATGCAGGATTCCATCCGAAGATGTTTAACGTAAGTCTGTCACGGCCACTGAAGGCATCAATTCTCACAACCGAGCCTATAGAGACAACTTGCGGTGATCAAGGGTCAGGCATGGAACATAATTCAGTCATTGAAGCATGATGTGAGTGCTGTTGCTACCCTTAAAATACGAACGAACTCATTGTTATTGCGATAGGACGAAGGTGAAGCTATTTGCCTTGGTTTCGTCCGGTTGTGGATTAATGTTTGGCTAGGTCCCCTCGAGTTAACTCGCCGGACGAGAGCGCTCGTCTGGGATGACGAGCTAGAGCTCGATGAAGATTCTATTTCTCAAATTCTGCATGACTCGCACAGCGCTTCTCCGCAACCCTCCATCAACACACTCCCGCTACCTGGGAATGCCCTATCACAGAGGCGCTCACGTAGCCAGAGTGGCAGCGGTGATTTCCCGCCGCCAACCCGACGCGTGACCTTCGATCACGTAGGGTCGATACGACCAGTGCCGTTTTCCGCCAAATTTCAGAGGGTACACCCAGGTACGACTGGTGTCACGGTGTTGGAACACTTGGAACGGCTCGACGCTGTGGAAGCGAGCCTCGAACGGCTTACGGTCGACAACATAGTAGAGGAAATTGAAGAAGACCTCGGCGAGACCTCGACAGCCCCGCGTCCGATCACCGCAGCCAGGGCTTATACACTGCCTGAGGGCGTCCTACATGCAAGTGGTTCTGCCCCATCACGAGCAGGGGCTCCCGAGCTCGCTCCTGTTCCTGAAGCCGATTCCCCAACTCCCTCAACGTTAATTGAGGAGCATGAGGAAGATGTCGTGGCCCTGTCTAAGTCATTGCCACATCTTGACACCGGCCCGTTATCGCTTGGCCTGCATCACGGCCGTGGGGTGAGTAGCCACTCCGCGCAAGCTGCACAGCAAACGCTCGATTGGATGCAAGAGGAGCCTGCGAAGAAGCGGATGGTAATTTCGGAGGTGCGAATGATGAACCGTACTGGTTTGCCATCAATTGACGACCTCACTCCTGCACAGCGACTCGAGATGGTCACAACGAGACCACTCTTGCGGTGTTGGTGACGAGAGTTGTAAAGCATGGCACATGGTTACTGACATGAGGGCTTTGTTATATTGTCTGTGCATGGGTAGATTTCTTCAGACTAGCAGTGTTTTGGTTTTCCAGGGTACTCGTGTGGCGGTGTCCAGCGTCGCGTGTTTTCCCACCAGAACAAGGCACTGATCATGTCCAACCAATCATCAGGCTGGCTGCCGTCAGATCAAGCGCCTGCCCTCAACCCGAAAGCTTATCTACCATCAGGCCTACATTGTATGCATTCGTGGCGCGACGAAACCCTGAAAAAGTTCTGGTGCCAAGGTCGCAAATGGTTTGATCGCTGGTGCAAAGCCTGCTAGGCGTGCTTTGAGGTGTGTTACTGGTCGCTCATACCTGTCAGCCACGGTGATTAATGTACGACGAGAGGTACGTGGATCAAGGCCACTAGACGCGATCGCACACCCCAGGCGGGAATTGAAATCGGTACCACCAAGAGTGATCTGTATCAGAAACTGCGGGGTTCATGGCGGCCAAGCATTTCAAAAAGAAAAGACAAAAAAAAAAGGAAATGCTTGTGGTCGGATTGAATCAACTATATTTCTCTGACGGTCAGAACCTTGCACGAACATCAGTAACTTTGGCCCAGACCGGCTTAGCTGGGAGAAGCGGCGGGCGCAAAGTAGCAGAGCTAGGGCTAGTACCGTGACGGGTTTGCGCGATCTCCTTACCTGCTGCATGCAGCCGCAGCTTTCTGGAAGAAGGGAAGGGCGAGGCATCGTGCAGGTTGGGCGACAGCCAATTCCAGGCGGCGCCCCGCGCGCTTGAACAAAAGGGTTTTCTACGACGGAAAGCCGAAGATACTCCGACAGGATTCAAAATGTTAGAAACGTACTCCATGCTACCGCATGTCGTTTGACGTGAACATTCGCGAAAAGATAGGGGTAACCCTGATTATATAGGTGGAGCGGGGCGTACGTATGCCTACCGCAGCAGGGCCAGAATAAGAGAAAGGAAGGCTAGGACCGCAGTGACTACTACATGACTCATCGGCAGCGCGTTGCAGGCAGACAGAACAGACCAGAGGATTGGGCAGCTGGAACGTCACTGGGTCACTAAACCGTTTCATGTCATAAACACTTACGAACGCTACAGACAGGGTAACGTTTCTTTAATGAAGAAGGAAGCAGAAGATGGAAAGAGAAAAAGGAAAAGAATGGAAGTAATCCATGGTCGAGGTCGCGTTGGAAAACTTGGTTAGGACGTAAAGTACATTACTCAAGATCAACACGTGGGGTCTTCCCAGAGACCGCCGACGAGAGAGGATGAGATGCACCACCGATGGTGTTTCTGTGTAGAAAGCTGAAGCATAGGTAGACACTCGCACGGAGTTATCCAGACAAAAATATGGACATACGAGACCGCTAATCAGTCGCCTTCTGTGAGCAGCCACTGAGCAAAGGCGTCCAGTCGCTGCTTTTCGTCTCCATCCCCCCCAGTTTCTTCAACGTCCTCCGCCACACCAATACGCCTGAAACGCTGCTTTCCAATCCATAAAGAAGCTTCAACCTTGCGTCCAGCAAAGAAGCGACCCTGCATTTTCTGCATTTTTTCAAAGGTCATCACGAGCGTCACAGTATAGGATGAGAAAGACGTGCCAGGATGCATGCTTGTGCACTGACAGGATCCCTGAACTTCACCGTCATGATACCATCTGGCTCTTTCTATAAATACGTTGGTGAGAGAAAAGAAAGGCAGAAGGGAATTGTCTTACCTCGTATAACACGACATTGGTAACCTCGCCCAATGTCTCGCATTCTTCTCGAACATCCTCCTTCAGATCTAAGAGTAATGAAGGGTCCTCCTCGAGCTCCTTTAGTGTGAACATATGTTTGAGCACTACCACTCGGCTGTTCTTGTTCGCGGAAAGATGTGTGTCCTCCTCTGTCATGGAAGGACCAAAGTTATCTTCATCCACCCATTCTTCCAACTTCCTAGCACAATATCAAGATCTGGTATAACCCTAAGAAGGAGAAAGCGTACCTTTGCATCCTTCCTAATCGCTTTGTGGTCCTATTCCTGTTTACAACTCTCCTCGGTTTTGCTTCCCCGCCTGCGTTATCATGCTTGTGGCCAAATTCGGCGCGCTGTACACTCATCCGCGAGGAGGAATCACCCAGCCGAAGTTCTGCATCGTCCAAAATGTTGATGGCGAGGTTGACAGAATCCTCCTTGAAATATACGACCAAAGCCTCGCCACTAAATGTACCGTCCTCGCGTGCATACAACTTGACCTTTGGTTCTCCCTCGTCATCTTCTTCGATAAGCCCGCACTTGCTGAACCGTTCGACCACCTCGTCAAACGTGGCGTCAAAAGGAAGGCGCACGAACACAGCCGTATTCTTGGATTTACGCTCCGCAGGAGGCGCGGAACCATTATTTGCAACCTTCGCGCCTTTACCACGCTTTATTGATGGCCCTGGCTGTCCGATCGTGCTGGAAGTATAATCGTCAGGCCCCTTGCGTTTTTTGATGGTGCGGGCAAGCACGGGTGCAGCGGGCATCTGTCAGGCATCGCGTTTGTGCGAGCGAATTAGTGAGTGATTGAAGCGCTGCGTCACCGCAGGCACAGGTTCGCGCACCTCTTCATCAACACCAGTTACCGAATACGCGGCCTGCTGTTTTCGGATCAGGTCCTCATCGACCTATAGCAGCGTGCACACGTCCATCTCAATCGTTGTGGGGCTGGGAGGGGCAGACTGACCACAGGGATCCACACAGCCTTGGAAGGGTCATACTCGAACTCAGCGTCGCCATCCTCGAGGCGCCATCTACCACTCAGCGTGTCAAAATGTATGCGTGGATCATCCTCAAATGCGGTTTCTTGCTCTTCAGTGAGGGCCCCAGGTGCCGCCTTGGGGAACACAGCAGGTACAGGAGCCGACATAAAGATTCAAGTAGCTCAGTTGGATAGGGAACTCGTGAAGGCATGTTTGGCACTGCTTGGTGCCACTTAATTATTGGACACGTATTACCAAAGCACCTACAGTACCACCTCCTCGCTGCACCTTCGAGGTAAATCTCGAGGCAGTGTCGTTGCTATTGACTATGCCAGTGCCGGTGCCGGTGCTAGTTTAATGCGCTATCATATAATAGTCTCCGTGACATGAGCACACGGGACACGAGGAAGGGGCGTGTTGAGAACGTTTTCCTGTCGGGCACCGCATCCGTGTGATGCGCCCCTTGCGAGCTGTCCTGATTCGCTTCCTTACTTCTTGTCGCCCCCCAGACATGGCTTTTCCAACTTAAATCGCATGACAATGTCTTTTTCTTAGTTGCCGGGATTTAGTTCGACTCGGTTCTCTGCCTCGAGGACTGCTCGGACTGAACTCTTTGTCTGGCTGAGTTGCAAAAACTACAGTAGGTGCAGCCCTTTTGCACGCTTTTCCGCCACCACCTATGATCGCACAGTACCCGGACCTTCGCCCCAATCTACGCAGCAACAACCCAAGCGACGACCCAGCCACCAAATCATCATCAAGCTGTGTCCCCTACTTGCCTCGTGTTCAGCGCAGCTCGCTAGCACTGATGTACTGATGCCTCGAGGTCCTCATACTTCACATCTTCCATAAAAGCCCCCACAACCCCACCTTTCGTTCATCATCAGCTTCTTTCCCCACCTCCCATTCCTTATTGATTATCTATTCGTATGCAACTTTCTGCAACTCAGGAGTACTGCCCAGATCGTTATAATGGTATGTCCTGCACAGCCTCATCACACCCTTCTCTTCCACCCTTACTCCATGCACAGTCTCCCCCATCTCTTCCCGTACGATCACGCTCGCCAGCTCCGCGCGCAGGCGCGCTTCCACCCCGGTCTTCTACCCCACAACCGTGCGTATATTCAGAT
>QFDW01003658.1:0-23040 GCA_003315895.1 Lactifluus rugatus | reverse complement strand
CAGCGTTCCTCCTTACGGGTCCGCTGGAAGTTATGGTCACAGTGACCAGCAACAGAGCAACGCGTCCCGGGGCTGGCGTCAAGGCGCTGGAACCGGTACGGAGCCACCTCGTCACGGGTCAGTAGCAGAGGAGGCATTGCAGTCTAGGAGACCTGTAGACGTAGACGCAATTGACCAAGAACGTGAGCGCTTGCGGCAATTTGGCCATAGCGCCGAGGAGACGGTACGTGTCCACTTCGGGCAGCGGGTTCTCCGCCCCCCCCTCCTAAAAAAAAGACGAGAATTAACTAATACGTTCTGGTAAGCAGATCAGCGGGATGTCAGAAGTCACCATCGACACTATGATGAGCGCCCTGCAACGTTTGAAAGATGTAAGTCCTAACACTGAGTGTGGGTATGGGAGACTTTTAACTAATAATTATTGTGTGTGATCACGATAGCGCCTGGAAGAACGTCGCGCTCAGCAGCAGCTGCCAGGATCCCATCCAAGCACCCCTCCTCCAGCTGCTCTGCCGGAAGAGTCACCCCATCATTGGGTCTAGGCCAATCATATCAATTTGTATTAATTGTTCTCTCAATTCCACCAGCCTCTTATCCAACCCTACACTCGATATTGAGATCTGTTCTCTGTACATACAGCGTAACCTGAAAAGCTACTACTCCGGACTTGAACTTCGATATTTTCGTGTTTATATATACGCAAGTCATAATCGAGATTCGGTGTTCTCAGACTGTGTCCTCTCTGAGTGGCTCGCTGACCCCTGCCGCCGGCCAGTGCCGCGTGACATAAGGGGGGAATTGGATGTCATTCTTGCCTTGTTCCTCAGCTATAGGTAGCGTCAGGAAGAGTTAACAAAGTATCAGACCGCACGTACGCGTGGAGTGCCAGAAGTAGACAATAAGGCCCAAGATGACCACCGTAAAGGAAGGGAAGTAAAGCCAGTACGGCTTGAAGTGCTGTGACGGTCACGTTGTTAGAAGACTCTTGTCGGAAAACAACGAGTAAACCATACGAAGAGGAAAAGGCCTAAGGCACAAACAAGTCAGGTGTGTTTCAGCAAGTGAATCAACAGTCACGTGCGCACCGAAAAGTAGACCGAAAAAGTCGCTGGAGAGTAAGCTCAGGTTGAAATACGCCGAGGAGGCCAGGCGATAGAGTATCGGCGCGACGGTATACAATATGACCATTGCTGTGATGTAGATTAGCGGGCTGTGGTCCATTTACCCAAGTTATCCTCACCAGCGGTGTAGGCGACCAAAAGCCCAACTGGAAAACCCGGCATGAGCATACAAATTTTGAACCCAAAACTAGGGTGGAATAACGTACTATTGCGGCCGCTCCACGTAGCCGTCTTCATTCCGTTATGTTCAATGATGGAAGCTTGAATGCCACTGATGATCACGCCCCACATGCCAAGCTGGCCCACGACCTCATACAACGGTCGTCGGCGCACAAAGAACTCCTCAGTTGCATTCGCTACATGTTTCCATCAGCTCCATCGGGTGAATGCTTTCGTTCAAAAACGCACTGAAACCGTATAGCGACGCGCCGAGAATCATGAAGCCGTCGCCCTTGCCCTTATCCACCGCAGCCCAGTCCTTTCCTGTGATCTGATCGGATGCAACGAGAAGCCCCAAGCCGAGCATGCAAATAAAGCAACCCTGCAAGTGTGTAAGAGGGGGAATTTTAGAGTCACCTGAGAAGCATACGAGAATTTGCGTCCAGTGGTAGTGCGTGCGCATATATATGTACGTGAAAATCATGCACACCGGGATGGCCCATCTAGAAGAGATCTATTCGAAACCACACGGGCTGTGCGGAACGGGAAGACTCACGCATCGAGGAGCATACATGAAAGGAGATTTGTATATTGGTAGGCCTGGGATGCGTTGGGTCAGCGGTCTACAGGAAACTCAGCGAGTCATGGTAGGCTGACCTTTACGACCGTGAAGTTACCCTCGACGTCGCATGCGGCCAAGATGATGTCTGAACTGGATGTCAGCGATGCCTCAAAGCCTATCCAAGCAATCCTGTAGGCATACATTTCCACCCATCATGTAAGATTACCTGAAGCCAGCCACGAAAACCATCTAACGGGTTGACGTAAGGACATTTCGACATTCAGGATGGCGAAAGGCATACACTTATAAATCGTGTACGGTGTATAGATCGAACCAATGGTGAAGTATCTGCACATGAGCCACGTCAGAATGAGATTCCGTAGCCCAAAGAAAACGCTGGTACAAGAAGAAGGTCTGAGTTGTGGGCAACTTCCAGTTCCCATTGGTTAATTCCTCGGTGGTGACGTTGGTGCACGTAATGCACAGCGAGACAACTTGACCAGCCAACAGACATAGAACGAAACGCCTTGTCCATAAACTCACGAAGCGCCGCCACGAACTGCGGAAGAAGGCATCGACAGAAGAGTAATCGATCTCCGGACGAGCGACAAAATGATCGCCGGGAAGGGATGAGATAGAACCCTCTGTTATGGACTTTTTTTCATCTGATAGATAAGGAGACACTGATTGGAGGTTAGACATGCTAGCACTACTTCCTCGTAGATGAAGGGTGCAAGGAGGACGAGTGAAAGAGAGATCAGGGTAATTCGCCCTACGAGACCGATTCCGATTCGGAAGGAGGCGGTCTGTCAGTGGGTCGAAGCCCCATCGGTCTGCCGACTCTCGCAGCTTTTAAGAGAAAGAAAATAACGAATGCGATTTGCCGGCGGCCGATAAGACGGTACCGGTCAGATGCACATATGCGAACATCTGGGCCAAGGAAAGACGTCAGGCACGGGCGCTATCCGAGCAACTGCTCGCATGGTCCATCCGCTGGCATTCCTTGTTCCATAAGACTTCCCCATCTCGCATAAGATGCCCCACAAGTCAATTTAGTAGACCCTCTGGTCAAGTCTGTTTGCTAGGCTCGGAGTCGTCGCGTGTGTTACCCCACCCAAGTCAGGTACAGGGCAACTGTGGCGGTGTGGCGTATGGAGTGCGGTCAGGCTGGACAGCCAATTCCGTAACCACGTTATGCACCGTGTGAAAAAGAGGACCTGATCTAGTATTAGTTGCGACAACGCCCCTCACATATGGCCATTTGTCGATGGTTAGAACTTCTCTAAATGTTGACCGCTTCCAAATCGCCGTCTACCTTCAACGCTGACAATCTGCTTTTGGCTATGCTCCCGACATCCTTCAGTGCCCTCCTGACCTCCGCTTCCCACTCCTCACTTCCAGGCTGGTAAACCTCCTTGCTATCGCCGTTTACCCATGTCTCGCCTATCTCGAGCTTCTCCTCCATCTCCACCATTATAGCCTTCCTGCTCCTGCCATTTACAAAGGTAATATATCGCAGGCCTGAATACCTGCGCTCGTACTCTTCGTTGAGTACCTCGAGGCGAGCCAAAACCTCAGGTGGTGTCGCGTGAGCAGCCTGTTCGCTCGCGCTCAGCGCAGACAATCCCTTGACTTCGCCAATTCGCGGGTGTCCTCCCAGGAAGTTTGCTTGCTGATTACGTGGCCATCCTTCGAGGATGCTTATCGCGATATCTATGAGCGCATTGTAGGTGTGATGCGGAATGTGGTGTCCGGGATGCGTAATGGTGGAAATAACGGAGGGAAGGAGGAACTCGAAAAGAGCGTTAGACGGTTCAAAGAGCGTAGTAAAGGCTTGGGCCAAGGGGCCGTCCCGAGAAGTGTCCCTGGACGCGTAAATATCTGAAACAGAGGGGAGAATAGGCTGGCTAGTCATGTCTCGTAGCTCCACGTGTTTCAGAAACTGTTTAAAAGCTACGGGAGCCTGACTCCGCGGTTAGTTGTACCATCCCGGCCCGTTCTCTCCCGCCCCACGGCCCTCTCTCAGTTACTCACAACTGATCGTTGGCACGTTTCGGTCTCTGTAGTTGCCCTGATGGGGTTGGAGTCACCTTGACGTCATCAAACACTCTCAGAATTTATACAATACTACCACAACAATGTCCAATATCTGCTACATGGAACGATGTCAAGTGCGGCTATCCTACAAGTCTTGGTGCCTTTTTGGTAAATGTTCCCACTGCGCTACAGCTATCTCACCATCAGATAAAGTACATGTTTTGAGGACCAGGTGCGTTGAAGCCTCTCCGCCACACAGAAAGATCAATACTAGCGCCACTGCTACCGATATCGGAGTATCCCAGACTCTCATCGAGGTAGAACCCAGCGCGAGAGCAAACAATCTGATATTCGCAGTTAGTGTGAGAGACAAGTGTGAATGTAATACATGTGGCTTACATCCGCATCTGAAAGAGGTAATGAAGCTCAGTAGCAATCCCGGCTATTCTAATTAGGACTTACAATAAACTGGTGCAGGGATGGATACAGATCTTGTGCACCTGGCATATGTATGGCATAGGAAGTAGCTGATTTGCTGAACTCTTTATAATCAATGAGAAGAGGAGGAAAGGATAAGCCTGGATGATCAAAAAGAAATACTCACATATCCATGCTGAAGCCAAGTTTGTTGTGTAGAACAATGTAATGGCTTGGCCTGCTTGCTATGTTGGATAATGAATTCAATTAGCCCTGTTGTTACAGCCTGAAATACTCACTCCCTTTGAGGCCTGGGTGGCTTTGGAGATAAAAATCTGACTTGTGGGGGCTTGCAACATCCTTATCCACCACTAGGCCACCAAAGATATTTCCTGTCCTGTCCTTGATACTAGAAAAATATTTCAATAAGGTGGTAAACACACTGAAGTTCAACTGACTTTGGCCCAGCTCCTTGGAAGAATCTTAGGTGGTGTCTCTTCCCCACAACAATGAAAATGAGGGGCACAGAGATGCCTTTGGGTATCCCAGCCTCAGGGATTTGTGCAAATCTGTCCCATGCATCTAAAAATGGGCATATGTATCATTTCATGCTAGATGAGTAGATAATCTCATACCTGAAAGAGCCTTGATCTCAACTTCCTCAACAGTTTGATATTCTCCTTCAGATACCCCATCTCGATAGAAAATAATCCTCCTGGGGCTAACATGGTTGGTGTGAAGGAAATACCGAAGTGCAGTCTATTTCCAAGTGTAAGAATGAGCTCTACCCAATAAATGCTAAGCACACTTACCAAGAACATATCTTCAAGCTCTTCAACCACTTCCATACGAGGAGCCTGTACTCTAGTGAATGCTGCATAGCGGGTGAAAGTGACATCAAACGAGGCAACTAGGCTCGCAATGGATGGTCTGTCCCTTATCCCTGGCCCTGGGTGAGTAACATCGACACCTAGAAAGTCATAACTCAGATGAAGTTCCTCAAATTGTAATTTGGTCACCCACCTACTATCATAGTAGGTTCCTTGTTGAGACCAGCATATATCTGGCTGATGGGATGGGAGTTGATGCCGCCGAGTTTCACATTGACCCTATATTTAACTGTTATTTCTCCCATCGGATACAAACGAGGGTGCATCGCACTTTAGCGCAACATTGTTATAATACTGGTCGTTGGCATTTTTAAACTTCGTGGTCCTCTAAAAGATAGATGAGACATTGATCCCACCCGAGAGGCTGATACATACGACACATTGCGTGGCCACTTGTCTCATGACGTCGCCCCAGGCTTTCACGGCTTTCCGCTGAGCGGCAGCGCTATCGGGGAGGACAACAAGGACCAAGCAAGGTGGCCTTTGCTTAAGACCGATTGCGTTGATCCGGGAGTCCAGTTGGGCATACGCGTCCTCCAAAGCCTAGGCAGTATTACTACGCTAAGCGTACACTCGCGGAGAGACGCTTACTCTTTCCACGCCACCAGCTGCAGATGCGGGTCGGCCACCAGTGACCTCGATAGCTTAAACAGTTAACGTTAACTTCGATGACAAGCTAAGCTTGATGCGAGCTCACCCATCCCTGATGGGGACGTCAGACATGACGACTAAAATAGAGTCAAGATGCTTACCCAGTCTTTCGCAACATTGCTTCAGTCTCATGACAGACTGCTCAACGTCTGCCAAAGGGAAATTTTGCGGCGCAAACGAAACTATGGTCCACAAGCTACGGGGAGCTGGCCGGAAGAACTGCCGCCTTACGACATTCCACGTGCCGTGCGTACCGGTTTGCTATTCCGCGTTAGAAATCGTAAGCCAAGCCTTGACGGACCCGACTCACCTTATCCGCTTGAGCAGACAGATCAACGATGGAGCCCTGAAATTGTATGTCTGGAGGCGGAAGTAAGCGCGCGGGAGTCTCCATTGGCCGAAGGTCGATCTGCATTCCAATCTGAGAGAAAAACGGCGAGTTCTTGTAATCGAGGAACTGTTCCAACGCGTCAGAACGGCGTCAGCAATCAACAATGCGGGGGGAGCTCACATCGCCATTGACGCCTCGCTCTATCGCCTCAATCCGCTCCCGCGGACTTCTAGTTACGTGCTGCAAAACTTCAGACATTTGTTCGGGCATGAGCACCTTCTTGAACATCTGCCCGCCAAGAATGGTACAGATTTCCGCGGGGACGATGATCTTCTGCTGGACATTGACGCAGATGCCAAACAACCTCGGGTATCGAAGCCTGAAGCCGTATTTTTCTTCGTAGTATTCCTGAGAGTATAGGGTTAGAAATGCTATCAGAAAAAATTACAGAACAGACCCCGATTGTTGTTTCATCGTCTCCCTTCATGAAGGCATAAGACCCGACATTAGGAACAAGGTCCTTGATCGGACGCGCGGTGCGACGTCCAGCAGGAACTGAAACTGTGACGCGGACCCCTTTGAGAAAGTTCTTCAGCAATTTGACGTCGGTTTCGTTCAAGCGCTCCAAGTCTTGGAGCTGTACCCTCCGACGAGACGATGAGAACTTGGAGAGGAATGTACATGCCCAGTCAAGGACCGGCATATCTTCATAGCTGGTCAGAAAAGAAAGACAGGTGAGATACGCGCAGGATAGGATACGGGTAACCACAGTCCGTACACGATTGCGTGCGAGACATCAACATTAATGACGAGCCCCCGTATTGTGGGCCGCACACTCCTGAGGACAGCGGGTAAGAAAGAGCCCATTTAAGGAGACTGCAGACCGCACTGGAAGTAGCCATTCCAGATGTTGAAGCCACCGCTCAGGGATTTTTTGCTCGATGGGGTGAACACCGAGCGGGTGTTGAACGTGCTCGTTTTTCTAGCCACGCGAGTCAGCTGGCAGGCCCTCCACATGACGAGAGCGTGGAGCTCGCTTACAGCATTGGGGACTGCCGTATCATGATCTGCAGGAAGGTAACGGCTATTTGGCTAACATCCGAGCTGCCAGTGAAAATTTCGTTGGCGCAACGGCTAAGGTTACTGTGATCGGATCCAAGGATGAGAGTCTATGTCAGCCATAGGGACGCGATACTACGCAACCAACAGCTGGGGGGCCGCAAGTGAAAGAACAAACTCAAAGAAAAATATTTACATGTCATTAACTTTCGTCAACCTGACGCAGAATTGACCTCGCGTGCTCCCGGGGGGTTGCGGTGCATCGCACATGTTAACCACAAACTTATTTTGGCCAAGCGAGAGTCGAATGAGTGCCACCTTGCGCGGCTAGAACCAGACTAGAAGCATTTGCCTCACCTCCGCCGCGTTTCCTTGCATCTTCAAAGGCCCCACTGAGAACAGATTTTTCTTGCCGTCGAAAAAGGCGCGAGGGTTGAAGACGGCAGGCGCAGTGATGTTCTGCAGACGGTGGACGATCTCGTGTCCACGACGGCTGTTCAAGTTGGCATCGCGTCCTGGACGCTCGACGAGGGGAGCAATGACTATCAAACACGATATTGAGCGCACAGCACATATAAGGATGTCATATAGAGTCCCCACGTACCGACTGCCACCAGAAAAACACGTTCATTGGTTAGCGTTCGGACAGACAATGCATATGCACGGTGTTGGAGCAGCGCGAGTTCACAAACGCACCATCGTAATGGTATATAGTCTGGGTGGGGAGGGTTTTGATAGCAAACGTGTTTGCAACGACTTTGACTGGCCTACCAGAGGTACCATACTGGCGCGTAGCGGGCACCCCTGCTGGAGACGATTGAATTTTGGATTGCATAGCACACAGTAATTCTACAAGATAGCAGCAGAAAATGATACAGGAGATTCGAGTACAAGATGAGGGGAGAATGATACACGTTGCAGTGGGTGGACAAGTGATAGTCGTGGTGGGGTGGAACGGAGCGAGAAACTCAGCTACATGCGCAGATCGCATATCTCTCTCAGGCTCGCGCAGCACCGTGTCGCGGGCTGAAGGCACGCTTGAGGACCCCGGAACACTCCTGCTCGTGATGCGTCCCGTTTCAACTTGCAAAAAGTCTTTGCAGTTTTCTTTACCATATTACTGTATTTCATGATGGGCGTGAAGGAATGAATACGGGAGTAAAAATCTCTCAGTAGAACCGTCGATGCTAGTTATAATGCACAACGGTCGTCCGGGGTCCAGTCTGCCGCGGTGTCACATTGTCTTGCATTGCAAGGACATAAGCATTACCGATTCGGGCCCAAAGTTGTGATCTTGGTCATTGAATCACCGCTTAGCTGAGATGTCCATAGATAACGCTTAGTTTTAGTCATAAAATGCCGAATGGACAATAACTTGAAGACAGCGCACTCACGCGTCGTCACCGTTGCCAATAATCGATCGGTCAGCGATTTAGAGAGCGAGACGTATCTTCTGGAACATACTGTACATGTAAGGTGCTAGGACTATCGTTCGGTCCCTCTCTGCCTTCTAAATTGTGTAACGAAGAAGCGGAACATCGCCGCTGTGTCTGAACTCACCCCGAGTCACCCACGCATCCTGCAGCGTTCGTACAATATTACGCGCACATCAAAATAGAACGGATAAAATGACGAAGCACATTAATACAACATCTCAATACTGCACACATGACATGCAGTAAGGCGCAACCAAAATAAATCTCCGAAAACTCCTTGAACACGTAAAACAAATGAGGCCTCACATCAAGGTAACGGGATAAGTTGCCCAGCCATGCTCATCTCTGCGGGTTATCGTCATGAATCTAGCTTGAACATCCACTCATATGGCTGAGTGTTCACTGGCGTCATGGTGGGTTCCGTGCTGCTCACTGCGGAGGCGGTGTTGCTTTCTGGCTCCGCAACAACTTGTACACCCAGCACCGTCGAAGAACCTGAAGTCGACATCGAGGAGGAAACAGTAGAACCCGAAGGAAGAGCCGAGGTTGGTACAGAGCTCGAGGTAGTCGCAGACGAGTCGGTCGCAGTCGAGAAGGTACTGGTACTAGACTCTGCTCCTCCGGTAGCTGTCACCTGAACCGCTGGGGTATCCTGTACCTCGGGATCGGCAGCCACGAAGACCAAAGCTACGTTTTGGGCACCCGTGGTGTTGCCTGCAGAAGAGTTTGACGGTGCAGTCTGGGAAGAGTTCGCTGCGAGGACAGAAAAGTTACTCATCGGAGCCCGATCAGTACTCGGAGTTGAAGTTGTGTCGCTGCTGTCCATATCCGTTACACTAGCCAGGGAAGCACTCTGAGGTGTCGAGGGATCGACATCCCCAGTACAACCGTTATTCTCTGGATCTGTCCCATCGTCTTGCCCTTGGTACCACATGGGCCTCACAACTCCCGTATCCGAGTTGAATGCAAACAGCTGACTCTGATGCTCGCCAGCAAGACCATCAGTGCACTCCTCCGCTGTAAGTGGTGCCGGTACTGTGGGTTTGGGATCAAAAGTGGCGCAGTACGACACAATGCTCGCCGAGGCCGCGTCAAACATCGGTAAGCGAAGTGTCACGGCCGTCTCATTTGGGGCGAGAGCAGAGCTAGAAGAGTTAAAGGAGGACGGGACAAGGTTGATCTGAGTCCCGTCTGTCTCTGATGCATTGAGAACAAAGGCGGATGAAGGAGTCGCCGAATTGTCAGCCGTAGTAGAATTGGACAACGCGAGAACAAGGGAAGCGATCCGCTTGTCGTTCCCTGAATCTGCAACAGGACTCTGTGGGGGGTTATTGAAAAGTCAGAGTCTGTTGACGAGGATACACACCATGATATCGACACGCCCCGGAACACCATCTACGTCACTAGTCCGCCTCGTCAACGACGGTACAATAAACAGCCCTTGCGCAACATTGCGCTTCGCGATATGCGGAACTACGTAAGATTGACCTTGCTCTCCTGCGATGAACACTGACCGGCCAACATGGACATGGTCATTGTCACCAGAGACGATCACTTTCTCGGATACGTGGTGATGATGGTGGTGATGATGTGGAGAGCGGGGACGAACTTCACGTTCGTTATCCACAGAGGAGAGGATATCACGATCGCGCTCAGATTCGCCCCGCCTGGTCTTCAGGTCATGACGACGACGGTCATGATAATGATGGTGGTGATGGTGGTGATGGCGATGCGGTGCGCGAACATCATGAGGATGGTTATCTATAAATTCGACGTTCACTTCAGGATAATAAAGAATGTCTGTTGTGCACGTCATACTCACCCCCTGGCTCCTTGTCACCGGATCGCACCTCACTGGGTCCGGCGAATGGGTAAAAGCGACGACCCTATCCAAATGAATGAGGATGATTTCTAGCCGCAGTAGCAATACGCACTTTGTCTTTCGCCTTTTTGTCCTCCTCGGAGACACGGCCGTGATCACCATGCGAAGCGTCCTTTTTCTCATCATCTGAGGGTACACCCTCTTCCTCATGCGAACCATCAGAGTGATTCTTGCCATCATCTTCGCTGCCAGAACTATCAGGGCTATCACTCGAGCCCGTCTTGCCCTTTTCAGAGGCTCCGGGGAGCTTGGAAACAGGGAGAGGGATGACTGGGGGACTGTTGTAAACGTGAGTATCTTTATGAGCATCCCTGGAGAGGAAACGAGGTGCATTCATAGGAGCAGTTTTCCCATCGGTATCGGGAAAGATCGCTGCTACTTCGACCTTTGTCGAAGTAGGGTCCAAAGCTCGTAGGCGCAAGACTGCGGCATCAGAGATATGCACCGAGGATAGAGCAGCGAGAGTGCTGAGGGCAGCCAAGAAAGTGAATCTAGGAGAGAGAGCGACCATGCTAGTGACGAGCAACGAGCAAGCAGGACAAAGAATTCGAAACAACGAAAGCAAAGCGAAAGCTAAAAGAATGAATCAAGTCAAAGACAAGAGCGAACCAGTCGCTAGTAGAAAGTCTCCTGGACTGTAGTGGTTGGGGGGAAAGAAACTCAACTTGTGGAATTCAAACCAAAAGCCGCTTAGAGCCTGTTATTACGTCATCTCCACGTGATTTTAGTCCATCGGGAAATGGTTACACTTCACATGCTTCACATGCGACGGCGACTTGCGCCTTGCCTCTCCGCCTTGACCAGGATCAAAATGCCCTGCTTCGATCCCCTCATCGACTTGGTGACTAATTGTGGGCCGAATCGATGCCAACTTTGACATCCAACAACTTCCCCAGTTCATCTGCGCCTCACGGAGGCTCGCGTCATTCGATCGTGCGACGGTGAAATTTCAGTTAGATTTCCTTCCGTCGGGATCATACTTGAACTGCCAGAGGGGACAACCCCCGCAAAAAGGTTGAGCTGCATATCCAAAGTGGATCATTGAGATTTACAAGTCCTGGCCATGACCCAGATATGCACCCAGTCCTTGTCTTTCCTGTCCACCATCTCAGGCTCGACATCACGGATGACCATTCTCCGTAAGTCGGGGTGGACAACGCGCAATGGCTGGAACTTTTCCGCCCATTCACTGCTGTTCATACCCTGCATTTGTCTGACGAGATGGTGTGGTTCATCATACACTCATTGCGAAAAGTCACCAAGGAAAGTGTCATGGAGGTTTACCTTCGCTTCAAATCTCCGCAAGTCTTGGGGTGAGGAATTCAAGCAGCAAATCATTGTGAACATTCTTCGCTAGACACGAGCATTCCGCTCACGCCCATTCAACGTGATGGCCATTAGTCCGGGCCGACTAAGTTACTAGTTCTCACTATATTAGTGCTCGGTGTTGTCTACTGTACGCCACATCCAATTTCTACCCACGCCCATTGATCATTCTTTCAATGCCTACAGCTATTTCTATCCTTTATGATCTCTCCTAGCGTTCATATCATCCACAGCTCGTACTGTACCACGCGCACAAGATAGGATACGTTCAATGCCATTACCCAAAGCATATGTTATCAACTCTATCATATCCACTCAAATGAGGAAATGAGAAGAAACAACGAATTGTGACGTGGGCATCAGAATCGATTCTCACTTGACAAGTCTACTTCTCGGTCGCGACACCGTGCACCTAGGCAAGCCAGTAACCTATTAGCATCGGCGCACAGTCTGCGTCTCCGCTCCCGTGGTCCACCAGGACATGCGAAGATCTCACTTCCGGGTTGTATGTCGGCCACTGTTAGGGTTAGTAGCGCGTTAGGGTGGAGTCCGATCCCAGAAGCCCATGTACAGTTAGGATAGACCTGCACCACCTTTACGACAGACGTCCATGCCGTTGTCGTCGTCGTCGTTGCTGCCACCAACCTTTCAATACGTTCAATAGCCGGGGATACCCCGTGATCTTCATGATGCATGCCGTGACCATTGACCTCACCACCGTGACTGCCAGCGGAACTTACAAAGTGGATCTGGGGACCCATGTCAGAGCGCTAATGCGTGTCATCATCACACCTCGCATTGCGCTAGGCATTCCTTGTCCAGCTTGTGGTACAGGTGACATTATTACTGTAATAAGACTACTCTCAGTCAAGTCAAATCAAAAACCACGAAGTCGCTGGGTGTGTCGTGTCCACAACAGCTGATGCCAAAACGCAAACCAGCCAAAAAAAAAAGGTGGGATGGGATTAACTATGAATGTATAAGGCTGGCCATCAGTGCGATGCGATGAGTCTCCCCGCTGTCTTCCCCCATCGTCGCAATCTACGCACAAGCAACAAGGATCAGCACCACGTTTAGCTCACCTTCGACATGACCAGTCCGACCCACCACTATTATCTTCGTTCCAGCGTTAAGAGCGAGCTCGAAGAGCGTATTGATGAGATAGTCGCTGCGTATGGAGGGTCGGAAAAGGTGATCGGAAAGCCAACTGCCACAGGTCAGGGCATACACATCATCTTCAAATATGATGAGCCAAATACCTGTTGGATGGCAAGTCGGAGTCATGCAAATCTTATGGGGACACTGATTTCGGTTCCCGTCAGACACCGATAACACGGAGCTACGTGCTCCGCAACCGACATGTGAGAGACCCTCTGCCCTAGACACCTCAAGACCTCAGCAGAGGATGGGGGACGGATGGCCGGAAGGCTTGCAGGCAGGGTCCACCACATCATCGGATGGGAGTGTGGACCATGTCAGACATTGTCAAAGTCGACCCTCCGAGTCGGAGCAGCACCAAGATGTTACAAAGGCAGTGCATTATAGAATAGT
Organism: Lactifluus rugatus; assembly: GCA_003315895.1. NCBI lineage: Eukaryota > Fungi > Basidiomycota > Agaricomycetes > Russulales > Russulaceae > Lactifluus > Lactifluus rugatus. The sequence continues at coordinate 9,618 of QFDW01003658.1, read as the reverse complement.
GGCAAAGAGACAGAAAGACACCCATGGACATCCGGTTTCAACAGATACCAAAGCACTTCAGGATGGTGGCATGGGCACTGAGACAACACACTGTGGATGGGGGATGACAACAACTTGGATACAATGTCTCAAGGGTCCCATGCCCCAACAGAAGTCTATTGGAGTCAGAGAAACAGGGTTGGGCACTGTATCAGCCACAAATGTAGCAAGCAGGTCTTCTTGGTCTATATTGCCATGATGATGATGTGGTGTCCATGATCACCCCGCGACAGTCAGAGAGGTTCAATAAGCTCGCATAGTGACTCGGATGCGGAGGAATGCAATGCAATGGTAGCTAACAATGAATGGACTTCAATTTCAGGGGCTTGGATTATATTATACCCGCTGGTATTGCATCATCGAATTGTATTGCTATTGGTCTTCTCGATATCATAGATACGTTGCGTCATTAAGGAATGAGAGCCAATTGTTTGAGTTGGGTGACGCACGTCCGAGTCACGGTTTCCTCGTCGCCTGGACTACCACGCCACACGCCACCTCGGGCTTGATCGAGCTTGATCGATTGATCCTTCATTCTCTGTAGGATCCTCCCTCCTGCACGGAACCTCTCTCCTCTCTTCCACCCGTCACGGTCTTTGACAGCGTGATGTGTTTCGTGCCGTGTCCAAAGTCTGGACGCGGTTGTAAAGCACAGCATATTCTTTGGGAGACTGTCAGCATCCCATGCTGAACGCGCATCTTGCTTTTCTTTCTTCTGGTCCTAACTCTTCGGTCTCGCGTTCTCGTCTTCAAGCTTCACCCTCTGCAACCACTACGATTTTGAGAGGGTCACATGCTCTTCTCTGTTTGACCACCTCACTTCTGGCTCTCGTTACTGAACTCCACACCTGTGCTACTCATATCCATAAGGTTTATCGATTTACTCTAATATCCGTACCATACGCTCACACTACCACACGTAGCTAAAAAAGGTCTATGATGTATTCAAGATCCTTGGATTACACAATGGATGCCAGCGAAGCATCGCCGCCAGTCCCCTCGTCTCTGAAACTCCTGCGCGAAGACCTTCAGTGTTCGATTCGACGACTCTCTACTCAGTCCTGCACCAACGCACGCACGGTCTCATGTTCTCGCGTTCTCACGCGAGCCTGTCCCTGCTGCCAAACCTGTCGCACCTCGGCCGGGTGTGTCTCCTTTTGTCCATTGTCCCTTCCTCCTCTACTTCTCTGACAGTCTCACCCGTGCACTCTGCGGCGCGCATATATCACACTATAAGCAAGGTTGCCAACTCACAACAGCGTTGTCTCCGTACCTGGCTCGGCTCGTCTTGGCTCATTAAACTGCTTCTCCATTGGGCTGTGTACCTTCTATCCACAGCCAGGTCTCCTCGTTCGCACATGCTCGTAAAAGTCTCCTGATTGTGTTCCACCTCCCTGACTTCCCCCTGCATTGTCACCCTCCCCCCCGGCTTCCAAAGAACTGCATCGCACCCAGCTTCCAGGAAGTGGGGATACTCCAGACTATGGTCTGAGAAATTCGGCAGACTGAATAGCTTTCTCCGATAAGTCAACGGGCTACATAAACGTGGAGACTCTGATGAATTTTCGGCGTTGTCCTTGATATACATGTGATACCCATGGGCTTTGTGCCTAGGACTATATACCAGCTAGTACTGTAATTGCCTGTGCAACTATGTCGTTTGCCGGCCGCGCAATGAACTCATTGTGTAGTCAGCAGAGAAATGGGTAGAAATGTCCCATAGATCTCCTCGAAAATGTCGTCGGATTGGACATTAAACTTCTCCAGGGTAGAATTCTTAGGTTACATGAGCCGACAATAAAACTGCATAAAAGTGAATGCATCGGGCAACGACGTACTGCGCCAACAAACCGTCATTACATAAGTTATAGAAATCACGGAACTGCCAGGCTGGGAGAAACCGTCAGGATGTTGAGCTTGAACCTATCAAGAAGGACACTCATCCCCCACTATTCAAAATTTAAAAGGAGTTTATCGTCAATCCGTGCAGGTTAACATTACTTTTCTTTTGTCTTCTCCCCTGACACCCCCTCGTCCCCGACAGGAACTACAGGCGGCCTTTCGCGATCCCACATCCCCCTTCCACATTCCTGAGGGCTCGCAAGGTCCCGCTTCCCCAGAGGAGCAACCCACACCAGCGCTGTCACCTGCGGAAGAGGGCCGCATATACTTTGAGGATCGCGGCTTTGATCCCGCCAGTTTCTGGGAACAACCCATAGCCTGGGGGGACCACGATGCCTTCCAGTACGTCCACCTACTTCCCCAGTCTTATGCGCTTTTTTTACCTACCTACCTACCAGGCACGTCAACAACGTAAAATATGGTGCGCCTATTTTCTCCTCCGCCTTGCCACTTGCTGTGTTGCGAGTACTGTACATACCCCTGTCTCACGCACCCACGCCTCGACGCGCCTCGCACAGTTCGCTTCTTTGAATCAGGCCGCATACGCTGGATATCCTCCATCGGCGACGAGCTCGGTGGGCCAGCTCGAATCGACGCCTTCCTCCGCGCGCAAGGTATATCCTTCATTCTCAAGTCGATCGCGGTCAACTTTCGTCGACCGGTGCGATACCCCGATACGGTGCGTATGCCTGCCCGATCCGTTGTCCACGGGTGAACCCTTACTAGCAATTTGCTAATCTGATAATAATGGCGATGATAATTCATGGATATTTGTGAAAGCAGCTGCTGATCGCCCACAAGCCTGCGCTGGAGCCGAACCCTAAACACGCACGTACGCAGTTCTTGTTACATGGCTGCGCATTTTCATACGCACAACGTGCGATCGTCGCGGACTCGACAAGTGTGATAACGTGGTACGACTATGACAAACAAGCAAAGTGTGACCCCGGCAACGACCTTTGGACTCCCGTCCTTACACGTATGAAGTAATTAGATCATGGAAATATCATACCTGACACAACACCATTGCTCTCGACTCTCTTGCTGACACACCGAGTTAGCTCTCATGTACTTCGCTTGTTCGTTTTGTTGGTACAGTAATCTAACTCTACCGTTGAATTTACAAAGTGACCAAATGATCGGAATGGGAAAATAAAGGGACCGAGTAATAGAGAAAAAAAGTACAATTGCGTGCAGTCCGTGTTCATATCCATCTTCTGCAGGCACACACCCGCTAAGCATGGCTAGCTTCAGTCAATAATATTGAGCTCCCGGCGGCGTGTACGTGCGAACTCATCCTTGTACGTGTTCCAGATCCTTCGAATTGGTATACAGATCAAAGAACTTCGAGGTGAGGCTGTATGTACACCACTCACCGCATAAGCTCCGCGATATACGCCTCCTGTACTTCCCTGATCTGTTCAACGGTTGGGTTGTCCTTCTTCTGAACATGAACGGGGCGGCCGACTATTAGCTTATATTAAGATCTATTGTTCGAGTTGACATGAGAGCGAACCGCGACTCACTGACTGCGATGATCTGCCTGCGGTACGGAAGCAAGCCCCAATTATCTGTGACATCGTGAGTTTGACAAGCTGTGACAAGATGGCTGGATAAACTCACAATTGAGTATCCCGCGTCCATGGAACAGTGGGAGGGTGAAGCCAAAGATGTTTTGGAATTTCTTCTGAATCTTGTATAGCGTGGTTCCCTTTTCGTTTGGCATTTGCTGGTAAATCTGAAATGGTGGGATCACCTCAGGCATAAGGGTAGGGCAGCGGGAGAGAGTGGATGAACGCACGTCATTCTCGCCAAACGAGAAGACCGGTACAAGGTCCGCGCTACACGGCGAAACATCAACGCACAAGGCAACAACGTATTAAGGTAAGAGACTATACCCTTCTCGAATCGCAAGTTTAATGAATCCCAATCTGGTAGCACAGCCACCAGTCGACCCTGGCATCATCGAACCGCATCGAACAAACCCACGCACCTTCTCCTCAGCGTCAAGTCCGCGGTTCCGGGGTGTGCGCTCAGACTTTCCGCTGCACCACCAACAACGATCGTGATTGCGGAGCCATTTCCCTTGCGCAAGATAGTCTCGCACGAACGTTTTGATACGGAACACACGCCCAAGAACAGCAGGATATCGCGGTAGATCGGGATCGTAAAGTTGGAAGTAAGGGTAAGGAGATGTGGGCGCACGCCGGGGAAGCCTCGCGAGAAGCCGGTCGAGTCGCTGGCAAAGTTGCACATCGCACCCCTTGGCAATTGTTGTTGGGTACAATAAGGGAAGAAGGGAGACGGAAGAAACCTTACATGCTAATGATACCTGGGGATCAAATGCACAACTCAGGGAAAGCATATATGCACACAAATGAGACAAGGACACACCATGAGGGTGATAGCCAAACAAGTAAGGCCGATCTGCTGGAAGGTCACACTCCTGGGACTATTCAAACTTTATAAACTAACGCAAACAGTACACTTACCTTCTTGTATCTTGATGAGATCGCGCTCTATCAGGGCTCGAAGCAGCAGGAAGAAAGAGAGAAACATACGACGCTGGATAGTACTCTGCGAAAAACTTCCAGAAGCGAATGCTTCGGAACCACGGTGACATGCGTCCTCCACACTCAGGTGCCGAGTCGATATGAATCCATACGATGTACATGAGCATGAACGGCCACAGCGGTGGGTACGACCTACAATCAGTACAGTCGCGTGTCAGAAGGGGAAAGTACGAGAAGGGAGAGGAAAAGTACACGCACAGAAGAAAGAATGTCAGAAAAACACAGATAGGGGCCATGGTGGTCCATAGTGCGACCGCGACAGTTTGCAGTCGACGGACCCGAGGGATTTTTGCAGGGACAAAACTGTACACAGGAGAGGGGAACGCAGGTATAAGCGCGAGAGACGCGAATTTGACAGGACGTGCAGGAATGGAAAGTACGTACTCGACATGTGCTTGAAGGGCGGCCACGGGCCGTAGGGGCGTGACGGACAGTTTTGAAAGACGGTCTCTGAGTGAAGAGGCGGAGAGCGTGCGCTTGGAGCTGAACATGTCCGGGCACCCAGACATGGTTGGGGTTGGGTTGTGTAGGAAAATCTAGTTGGGGGTGAACCCGGGTGGAGTATCCCAAATACACGCGAATATCCAGGCGGCCACCCGGGCACGCGGCTATGCGCAAATCACAAGTACAGTACCGATTTAGCGTCGATTGATTGTGAGGGTGCTCATGATCAGTCCATCAAATTTATGACATAAGATTAGGAGAGATCTCTATCTGATCACTCTGTTGGGTTGGCTCGCTCCTTGGCATCGTCGTCGGCAGCGCCCAAAACATTGGGGTACGAGAGGTGAGTTGATGACGTCATTCTCCATCTTAACAATGTCCAGTTTGGTCACCCTTTTCGTATCGTCTCCCGACACACGTTCAGAGCGTCGCTTTAATCTTCAAATCCCCATCTCTCAGCTAAAAGTCTCTGCCATCACTCTTTGTCCTCCCAGGATCTGACAGTTTCTCTTGTAGGAAAAAATCGTGCCCATCACTGGTATCCCAGTGGTAAACCAACAATTGGCTCTCTATCACAGTGACGCAGATTTGCAACCCGCGAAAGTACTTGATGACGATCAGCAATCATTAGGCTTCTATTCTCCTGCGGACTTCCAGATACTTAAAGTGAGGGCGCAGGTTTCGTGTTCTACTGCGCAAGAATCTAATACGATCCAGGTAGCAGACACCAATCCATCGACAACTCTCACTGGCCAGTTAACGGATCTCACGGGGGTTGAAAAGTTCACGTTGTCTGATGAAGAGTACGCGCTGCGACAAGGTGTGGTATCAGATCAGATCATCTTCCCACGTCTTAGTATCTAAATTGCGCAGACTCTGTCCTCGCCTACAAACAACGTCACAAGGTGGGCCGCTTCGCTGACAAGACCGAACCGACCCCTGCACCAGCTGTCACGGTGGACATCCCAATTGGGTCTCGGTGTGAGGTAGAGTCGACTGAACCAGGTTTACACAAGCGTGGAACGGTGCGCTTCGTTGGCGTAACGGAGTTTGGAAGCACAGGAGGAGTGTGGGTTGGGATTGAATACGATGAACCGATGGGGAAGAATGATGGATCCGTTGGGGGCAAGCGATACTTTACGTGCGCTCCCAAATTTGGAGTATTTGTACGACCAGACAAGGTAAGAGTCGGGGATTACCCCGTGGAGGACCCGTTTGAGGAGGAGGAAATGTAAAAAAAACCAGAATTTGGGTTAGAATAGTCGAGAACGTCCCAGTAACTTTAATTTCTCACGGTCAGAAATCCTGTCCTCTCAGGCCGCGCGTCCCCTTTTGCTTACTGACTATAAAGTCGACGTGCACACAAGTTTCCCCTTTGCTCTCTTTTACATTCAATATGGCTAACCCGAGCGGTGATCCTCCCGGCCCAGGACCCAATGATACTTCTACTGCCATCTTAAGACCGAAAAAATCGCAAGTCATTCTATTCACCGACGCGCTACTTTGACTTTTAACGTCGCGTCGTATAGGCCCAATCGTTTAATTGTCGATGAGGCTACCTCTGATGACAACTCGGGTACATGGCCCCTTTTGCATCTATGGTCGTATTTGCTGACCTATACGCAGTCGCCACTCTCAATCCCGTCACGATGGAATCACTTCAACTCTTCCGCGGGGATACCATCATTGTCCGGTTCGTCCTTAGAGCTATCCTTTCTGTGTTTTTGACCCTTACGCATCGCCTCAGTGGGAAGAAGCGGCGAGACACCGTCCTCATCTGTCTAAGCTCTGATGACGTCGAGGAAGGTCGTATACAAGTGAACAAGGTTGCGCGTAACAATCTTCGCGTCAAACTTGGCGACCTTGTCAATGTCCACCAGTGCCTTGATATCAAATATGGAAAACGTGTACACATCCTGCCGTTCGACGACTCGATCGAGGGCTTGAGTGGCAATATATTTGATGTATACATCAAGCCGTATTTCCTCGAGGGTGAGTATTCGCACTGCTTATTCACCGCTTCGGGTTCTTATCATTCCGTCCTATAGCGTATCGTCCCGTTCGCAAAGGCGATACTTTCCTCGTCCGCGGCGGCATGCGGACGGTCGAATTCAAAGTTATGGAGACAGACCCAGCGGAATATTGTATAGTTGCACAAGACACCGTCATTTTCACTGGTGAGCTATTTTACGCGTTCATATGCTCTGATTCTCATATTAAGCCCAGAGGGTGACCCCGTCAAGCGTGAGGATGAAGAGTCCAACCTTAATGAAGTCGGTTACGATGACATTGGCGGTGTGCGCAAGCAAATGGCCCAGATTCGCGAACTCGTTGAGCTCCCTCTACGTCATCCGCAACTCTTCAAAGCAATCGGTATCAAGCCTCCTCGTGGTATTCTTATGTATGGTCCTCCTGGTACAGGAAAAACGCTCATGGCCCGCGCTGTGGCCAACGAAACTGGCGCTTTCTTCTTCCTCATCAATGGCCCCGAAATCATGTCAAAAATGGCCGGCGAGTCTGAGAGCAACCTTCGCAAGGCGTTTGAGGAGGCAGAAAAGAACTCGCCTGCTATCATCTTCATCGACGAAATTGACTCTATTGCGCCAAAGCGTGAAAAGGTCGGCTTTTGCAGCCCATCATACGTTCATATTGCTGACTTGCTAGTTAGACCAATGGCGAGGTCGAACGTCGTGTTGTGTCACAACTATTGACCTTGATGGATGGTCTCAAAGCGCGCTCAAACGTTGTGGTCATGGCAGCCACTAACCGACCCAATTCTATCGATCCAGCCCTTCGTCGATTCGGTCGCTTCGACCGCGAAGTCGATATTGGTATTCCCGATCCCACGGGCCGTCTCGAGATCCTGCGTATACATACGAAGAACATGAAACTGGCTGATGACGTTGACCTTGAGCAGGTATTTGACCGATGCTTTTGAAGTGTTTAAGTCTTGTTGACCTAGTTGCCTTAGATAGCTGCCGATACGCACGGTTACGTCGGTTCTGATATCGCATCTCTTTGCTCCGAAGCTGCCATGCAACAGATCCGTGAGAAGATGGACATGATCGATTTAGACGAAGACACAATTGACGCTGAGGTACTCGACTCACTCGGGGTCACGATGGATAACTTCCGTTTTGCGCTTGGTGCATCGAATCCCTCTGCTCTCCGGGAGACTGTCGTGGAGATACCCCAAGTATCTTGGGACGACATTGGTGGCCTCGAGAAGGTCAAGCAGGAGCTCCAGGAGACCGTGCAGTACCCGGTCGAACATCCGGACAAATTCCTCAAATACGGCATGCAGCCATCGAAGGGTGTCTTGTTCTATGGCCCTCCTGGTACTGGTAAAACCATGCTCGCCAAGGCCATCGCGAGTGAAACACAGGCGAACTTTATCTCAATCAAGGTCCGATTTGTTATCGTTATCTATCGCCAGGAGCGTAATTGACACGTGACTCAGGGCCCTGAATTGCTTACTATGTGGTTCGGTGAATCGGAGGCGAACGTTCGTGACGTTTTTGACAAGGCGCGCGCTGCGGCACCTTGTGTCATGTTCTTCGACGAGCTTGACTCAATCGCCAAAGCGCGTGGTGGCGTATCCGGTGATGCCGGCGGTGCAGGTGATCGTGTATTAAATCAAATCCTCACTGAAATGGACGGCATGAACGCAAAGAAGAACGTCTTCATCATCGGTGCAACGAATCGTCCGGACCAGATCGACCCTGCGCTATTGCGTCCGGGCCGCCTGGACCAGCTTATATACATTCCTCTGCCCGATGAAAAATCTCGATTGTCCATCCTGAGAGCGGCACTTCGCAAGTCGCCTGTGGCACCTGACGTTGATCTCCCCTTCTTAGCAAGGAACACCCACGGCTTCTCTGGTGCTGACTTGACGGAGATCTGTCAACGTGCAGCCAAGCTGGCTATTCGCGAGAGTATAGAAGCGGACATCCGCAAGGCACGCGAACGGAGGGAGAAAGAGGACGCTGGAGACGACGCCCAGATGGAAGAGGATGATGAGGAGGACCCAGTTTCTGTTATTTCGAGGGAACACTTCGAAGAAGCAATGAAGTATGCGCGTCGTTCTGTCTCGGACAGCGACATCCGGCGGTATGAGATGTTTGCCCAGGTGCGTTCTTTCCCTTCCCCTCTGTGTGTTCGGGATTTATAGCGCATATTCCCCATCGCAGAATCTACAACAATCACGATCTTTTGGCTCGTCTTTCAAATTCCCGGAAAGCGCGGGCGCACCTGGCAACTCTGGTGCCGCATCAAGCAGCGGAAATGCGTTGTTTGCTGATGATGGGCAGGACGACGACTTGTACGCGTAGTAGGACGCTCAGCAGTTACTCTCTGTTGGATCGATACGTCTCTCTGGCCAATGATTGCATTTTGTGACTACTCAAGAATTAGATTTTTCATGTAATGTACGGTCTGCGCAAATGCTGAATTTATTCAGTTTGTGGCGCATCAGGGCACCTGAAAACCAACTTGTCCTGTACAAGCTCGTAGATATTGGTCCACGCCTTCGCGCTCTCCTCGCAGCGTCCACTCTCTTGAGTCATGGGTTATGCTTCACCGGGCGGGGCGGGCGATCATGGTCCCTCTATCATGCTTCCATCAGCTTTTCCATGTACTTTCTGGGACTCTCCAAGGCATC
>QFDW01003643.1:0-11170 GCA_003315895.1 Lactifluus rugatus | reverse complement strand
CAATGGCTGTTCTCGATAGGCTTGCTTGAGCAAGACTCCTGTCCCCGAACAAGCCCAGCCTCTGAAGAAGCATCATCCATAGGTAACCATATCTCTCGTCCAGATGACATTGATCAGTCAAGTCTGAGGTGATGTACAGAGCGACCTGGGCCAAAAAGCCCGATCATCACGCGAAAGCGAATGGAGTTATCAGCAGAAAAAGCTTTGGCCCGTAGCTGGAAATGTACACACCTTTACGTAGTTCTTGTGATGGTCTCGAACGTATGGGGCATGAGAACTGACGCCGTTGTGTTCGGAATTGCGGCGAATAGGTAGTTGCACGTACTTGATAGCGTCACGGTGAGTCCCAGCAGATTCGGATCACTACGTTGCGCCCCAGCAAGTCGCTGGGTCTTGATATAGATTTGTGATGATTGGGGAAGGGTGGTGCAATTGGCCCAGCCCCACCTTGGGGCTGGGCTTTGAAATTGGCGCCTCGTGTGGAGCAAATATATGACGTAATCTAACTCATTGCTAAGTTAGCGCTAATTCATAAGGCTGCGGCTGCGAGGAACCCTCTTATCTCTAACACTCACACCTCCTATCACTTACCACGAAAATCATGGCATCCACAGTGTCGTCTACCAATGACGTCCTTCTCTACTTTCTGGCAATGTAAGTATCTGCTTCCCCCTTGCGCTGGAGAGGAGGTGTACGAACGCCCATTGCGCAGATTCATCCCGCCTCTGCCTGTGTTCTTCAGTGAGTATTAAAAACGCCAAATCACGGTAGCATTGCGTGCGTCTAACTGTGCGTGCGTCATCAGAACGCGGGTGCCATGGAGGTATGTTGGACCCGTCAAAAACGCGTACGCGCGCGCATGCACACTCGCATTTGCTGATTCTCGGACTTTTGCAATTAGACCTCGGGATAAACATCGCCCTCTGGATTCTCGGGTGGATTCCTGGCGTCATTCATGCTTGGTAATATTTATCCCATGCACCCACACCACGATGGCACGCTCACACGCTCACGTGGTATCTAGGTATATTATCTCCAAAAGCGAACGCGCGATGTGATTTATCGTAGGTGGTCGCATCCAGGACGACTCCTATCTTCATGTTCCTCCCCGGTCATACTTGTCTTTTATTGCTACTGAGAAACCCGGGCATTACCTACACGTACTGTACAACCTTTGTTTGTCTTCATTCCTCGTACAGTGTAAAATACTCGTAACTTCAAGTCACGTATCACGCCTGCCTTGAAAGCAAGTGGCATCCGCCTGCTGTAAGTGGAGCATAATTTACCAGTTATGGAAATAAGCACAGCACACCCTCCCCTTAGTAGTACATTTCGCGATCCCCACTCAGTTCCTACGCGAGTCCGCATGCACCGAGCGGGGTACCGCGTCCAACGGTACGCCAATCACACGCCTGCAGGATCCTCCGTGTCAATTTTCACATCCACGGTGAGACGTACAGTCGTAGACGGCAGTTCAAATGAGCCCCCATACGCCAGGTAGGGGTGCTGATCCAGTATTGCACAATATGAGCGAACATCCGAGTAGAGCATCGACCCCTGCACCTGCGCGGAGCACCTGGTATCCAGTGTCGTTTCGCTTTCATGTCCGGAAATTAGTGATATTCCAACTATCTGTGCGTCGGGTTTTAGGCGCGACGGCGACCCATCAAATTTCCCACGAGTATAACGGCGGAAGGCACTGATCACCGTGTCCTCGGTCATGAAATCCTGCCGCCCGTCGACCGAAAATGGACCACGGGGAGTACTTATGAGATTAAAGGCATTTTCGCGCACTGAATCGGCCTGAATAGGAGCATCATCGGTCAAAGACAACCCGAACGAGACCTGACCGAATCGGTATATGTGCTGGTCGCCGATCACATGATGAGGCTGTGACATCACTTGAGCTTCAGTGTTATGAGGCCCAACTTGAGGCCCAGGGAGCCAAACGGTGATCTTGAGAGTGTCGTTGTTGTCGTCGATCGCATCATAGTGTGCCTGTGTCGGGGCTGCCTGCATACCCGCCATGAAGAAATAGAGCGCGTGTTCAATAAACGCAACTTATATGTGCAGCCGGGACAACAAAAACGCGTCGAATGACTCACCACCAAGACGCCGATGCCGCGTTCTCCGTGACTGCGGCGTAGCGCACATACCGTCTTCTGCAGCGCACCTTCCGATCTGTAGAAGGCCAAGACCTCTACATCAACGTCGTCGGTGCCGTCTGCAGACTCGATGCCGGAAGCGTGTCTATCCCGCGGCGACACGAGGAAGAGTGTCTCGAGGCCGCGCGCGGGCAGCATCAACCAAATGTGCATCTGGAAGGCTTGGAGCTTGTTGGGAACTTGCTGCGGGTCTATGGGCGTCCATTGGGCGCTTTTAATACAAGTAACAGTTGGATGTTGGGCCTACTTCCGTGAGAGCTTAGCCAAAGTATGATGGGTTCCACACAAACGACGTGGGAGGATCGCTCACCCGGTGGTTCTCGAACGTCTCGTAGGCTCGCACGAGATAGCCGTATATGTGCAACGCAGAGAGAACGAGCACATAAGTGATTACCACAGCCAGGATGCGTTCAAGAAGAAGAGGTGCTTTCCGAGTCGGCATCGAAGCGAGGTTAGGCTAGGAGACTTGGAGTTGGGTTGGTTGGGGTGACTGCAAGGCGCTCTGCATTGAACGAGCATCGTTTTGAATAGCCCATTCCCTTCCTCCCGGACGGTGTCCCATCACCAATATGCGCCTTTGAAATGAGTCGCGTAATTACAAAAGGGATAATTATGGGAAACAAGGATGAGCACAGGTGATAAGCCGATGCCTCCGGATCTATCAGGTGGGTCACGAACCGAGGTCTTATTGACCTCGTGATCCACCCACGCACTGCCCAAACGCCCAATACGTGTATTAGTATATCCAGCCCTAAAGGGTACTATCTGTCTGTTATTACCATTGGTAAGAGCGCGCGACCGGGCCCTTGGCTACATTATCACATCGGGGAATGGCCCTCCGAGTCCTCTTCTCCTTTTCACGCCATATTCTTCAGGAGACAAGGCCCAAAATTCAGAGGCTCATTGTCTCACACACAGGACACTGGAGATAGGTGAGGTTTCACACGGCACCCAAAACAAAAAAAAGCACAATGGAAACAACTTTTCTCAGCAAGTCCGCGTTCCAGGAACTCGCAGAGCGCAGAGTATGGTGACGAAGGCACGGTAACTAGTAACCCCTGCAAAAGCTACAAAACCTCATCATACAAATTACTCTCCTCGGACCCCTCGGTAAGTTATAAACTTTGATTCGTATCCATCTAAAGCTTGACATTCACGTCTGGTCTTCACAGCTCCCAGACGCACTTTTCCGGTTAAAACACAATGGCCGCTTGACACTCAGATAGAGCATGGCGCCCACTTTAGAGCTTCCGTTTCTTTGTCTCTTAGCCAGTGCGCCCGTCCCTCCTAGTCTCTCTCTTCGGATCCAGAAATGGGATGGCAAATCCGTTCCTATCAGTCGAATCCACATGGAACTCTCACTTGTGCAGTGGAGGAGAATGTTGGTGAGGTGAGTGTGGTTTTGGGTTTGGGTGTGCTGTCGCTGTCTGATGATTCGTCATCTTCGTCTGTCTCAGAGTTTGCTTTGGGACCGTCGACGTTGAGGTCGATGACGATGTGTTCCGTAACTGGGCCCCCTTCATTGAATATGACATCATGGGACTTGAAGAAGCGCTTGGTCGGGCGGTGGACGAGACAGTAAGCAGACTTGTTATTTGCAAAGCCCAGGAAGGTGCAAACTAGTGAGCGGTCCGCAAGCTTAGGACGATGCTTTTTCGGGACGTGGACAAATGCGCGGGAACCGAAAATGCGGAAGCCGGAGACGTCGGGTTTGTTCCCACTCAGGCTTCCTCGGGCGTCATGCCATCTAACGCGCACGTCGGCGTCACGTTGTGCAGGAGTGCGGCATACTCGAGTGCGTCGTATCAGTACGAAGCATTCGAATACGCAGCGCTGCTGCAATCCCGAACTTACGTCCGAGTCACGCTGATTTACAGGTCCACCAGTCAGTGGGACAACACCACTCAATGGGACAAATGACTTTTCTACCTTCGTCATGCATGAGGTTGCCTTGGAATTGATGGCTATGACTCTGCCAAAGGCATGTCCATCATCACAGGGTATCTAAGCACCCTTGGGAGTCCTTCTTTCAGTTGCAATGTTTCAGAAATGTGTGAAAAGTTGGTATCTCATGATTTGCCAAACCAATTGGAGTTGTGAACACTAGGTGTGGGTGCAATGTGCAGAATTGGATCATACTATATCGGGTATTGTCACCGCCGGGCCAGTGATGTGACTCTCCCACTGACTCTTCCCCAGATCCTCATTCATACAGCACATATAATGCCCTCCTTTTTTTTTCTGTTCTATGCTTTAAATGTATGAAATTGTATATATCATTCCCGATTAAGGCTCTACTCATTTGTTGTGTATTCCCAGGCAAGCTTTTTTTGCTTGTCCCACTGAATGGTGGACGACCTCCATTCCCAACAGCGCTGGGCGGTCTGGAGCGCAGCGGACGCGTAATAGCGGTGTTTTAAAAATGCCTGATAGATGTCAACCTGACTGACTGTTGGTTTCTGTTTGTTTCCGATACAATTCCGTCTCTGCATGGGGTTGATTAAAGCTCAAGTTCAATTCGCCCTACCCTGGCCTTCTTAGATCTTCACTTCTAGCTACGACCACACCCAGATGGCCCAGAACTCGTATGCAAGGCCACTCATATCCGATGTCCCCCTCTCTTAACCGTTATCACAGCCCAGATCCTCAACACCCTGGAATAGGTCGCATGAATAGTGCTCAGATCACTGAAACCCAGTCGACCTTGCTCCCTCTCCAGGTCACCGGTACGTATCTTTATGATGCCACTTTGATAAGTACTAAACCTTCTTCCTCTGCCAGTCCTTAGAGCACAGAACCTCCCCTCTCTCAAGACCGTACTTGGGAAAACAAGGCAATTTTATGCTGTTGTGGCCAATGGGGAGAGAACATGGTGTACACGATGTGTTCGAAGCATGTCCCAACGCGTGGAATGGAACGAAAGCGTCGACGCATTGTGGGAAATATCGTATTCTTATCCCTATATACGACTAAATCTCCTGCAGTGCTGTACAACCACTCTCCCGTATAACAGTATCTCTTCATGCGAAAAGGGACATGGGGAAAGATATCCTTGTTGGAAGGCAGGAAGTAGCCTGTGAACCACGACGCCGTTCGTCTACTTGTTAGAACTGTTATTCATGGGTCTCGCTGAGGTCCTACATGTAGAACTTGATATTGTTTTCAGCAATGCTGACGAACATGCCAGACATCCAACGGAGCCGACGACACTCTCCTTAACGATCACCGTGTCTGGAAATGCGATTTCTTCCCCGACTGTGGCAGTCAACACTGCGAACCCTGCGGCCGCTGACTTGGACAACCCTGGTGCTATACGTCCTACTGACCTTTCTATCGAGAACGATACTCCTTTGCGACCAGCACCAGACAGCCAGATAGAGACGTCACGCACTACTCTCCATCGTGCCGAGGAAGCCATCAGTACGATGAAAACTTGGAACAGCGCAGTTGGTATTATCAAGCGGGTGATGGATGCCGTTGGTCCAATTATAGCAGTATGCTCACCATTGTTTTGCCTATGCTTCCTCAAACTAACTTGCGATATCCAGCTGAATCCCTACGCAAGTCTAGCATGGAGTGTACTTTCGGGGATCCCCTCGGTGCGTCGCCTTAGCTTGTTGGAGCATATAGAACACATTTTCATTTTGCTGCCAGACTTTGTTACAGCAGGTCGAGCGTGACGGCAACATCCAAGCACTTCTTGAGGCAATACACGATGCGTTCGAATTTGCAGAAGAGGCCGACACTTTGCGGAACATCAAGCCGGAGTCTAGGCAGGCGACAATCCTCGGGGAGATGCTGGAGTGTGTCCACGATTGTTCCAAATTTATCACATCGTATGCGGAGGATGTGCGAGTTGGTGGGACGCTTAACCACCCTCATTACTCATTCCTGATAAACATATGATTTTCAGGAAAGCGGACTTTAAAGAACATCTTCGGTCAGGCTGATGGAAAAATCGAAGAGTACCGCACGAAGCTCAACCGACTGCGGGACAAATTCCTCGCTCTTGCCGCTGTCACCACCGAGGTTGCTGTACTGGAAGCTGGTGCGTTCTTATAGTCATAAGATCGTGGGGTCGACCCATCTGATAAGGGACACTCAGAATTGGAGGCAAAAATAAGAGAATTGCCTCATAAGGGAGGCTGGCGAGGAGACGATGACAGACGCTGTCTCCCAGGCACACGCAAAGAATTCTTGGACCGCATTATGCAATGGGTCGAGAATCCAAAATCTGCACGTGGCCTCGTTCTCCTTGGCCGGGCAGGCACTGGAAAGTCCTCGATCGCACATGAGATCGCACATCGCTTCGACAACAAGTGTCTCAGTTCTTATTTTGCTTTTCTACGGAAGGAGGATTCCAAACGCGATGCTTACCAGCTGTTCACGACACTTGCTCGGGATCTCTCCGATCGCTATCCTACATTCAAACTCGCCCTCGGAAAGGTCGTTAAAGACAATTCGTCTCTCCGAGGAAGCCGAGACTATCGTGCACTTTTCGAATGCCTCCTTCTTGAACCGCTCAGGAACCTGCAATTTGGTGATCCAATTCTTATCGTCATCGATGCGTTGGATGAGAGTGGAGACGCAATCGGCCAAAATGGACTACACGCATTTCTCGCTCAACGTCTCGTCGACCTCCCATCAAATTTCCGCGTACTCGTCACCTCGAGGCCGGAGAGTGATATCGAACCTGCATTCGCCACAGCGTCATCTGTCGACACACTCTACATGGATGATACTACACTGGCGGCCAAGACGGAGGAAGATATTCTGATGTATCTTCAGAAAAAGCTCCAGCCGGAGGTGTTCATAGTTCATGGCGTCGAACTAGCAAAGGCCGCAGAAGGCATGTTTCAGTGGGCAACTGTTGCATGCGACTTCATAAATGGTCGTACCAGTCTCGGTCTTAGCGTGAAAACGCGGGTACAGCGGCTGTTGGGACACTCTCGCGGTCATACTGGAGAAGGTCTATTGGACAAGGTGTACGATGAAGTTCTCCAAGCGTACTTCGACTCCGATGAAGCACAGACGCTATTTCGATCGATCATGGGACAGATTTTGGCTGCGATCGAGCCGCTCTCGATCAATTCTTTAATTGCGCTGCGACAACATGCACCTGTTGATAATCCGGACTATTCGGATCCAGATGTTGTTCTTGGAATTCTCCGTCAACTCGGCTCGCTGCTGAGCAACGTAACTTCATCTGATCACACGCTTCCGATCATTCCTCCGCATACCTCATTCCGAGACTTTTTAACGAACAAGACGAGCGGGGTGTTTTATGTAGATCTTGTGGATGCGCACCATCAGTTGGCACATTCCTGCCTTGGTTTAATGCTCGACGAACTGAAATTCAACATTTGCAAACTGGAATCGTCATATTTTGCGAACAGCGATGTCCCAGACTTGCATTCTCGAATTGCGAAACACATTCCCCCTGCTCTGTCGTATGCCTGCG
This sequence comes from Lactifluus rugatus, assembly GCA_003315895.1. Lineage (NCBI taxonomy): Eukaryota > Fungi > Basidiomycota > Agaricomycetes > Russulales > Russulaceae > Lactifluus > Lactifluus rugatus. The sequence goes on along the minus strand of QFDW01003643.1, from coordinate 3,544 downwards.
TTTTCTGGGACCACCATTTAGAACATGTTCCTTTCGAGCACGACCTGTTCGTAAAACTTGAATCGCTCTTCGGGACAAAGTTTTTATTTTGGCTGGAAGTGCTTAGCTTGAAGAGTAGAGTGGGCCTTGCTTTGCCCGGATTGTCAACTTTGTCGATATGGTTGCAGCGGGAGGTAGGTACCCCCCCATTTCAATATGAAATGTACTGACTTCTGGTTGAAATCAACAATAGCATTCGCAAATGAATCTGAAGAATGTTTTGGAATTGGTGAATGATGCTTCCACATTCGTGCGGTATTTCGGAAAGGCGGTGGCAAAGAGTGCTCCCCATATCTACATCTCTGCGCTTCCTTTCGCACCAAGCTCTTCCCGCATCCTTAATCAATACCATCACTCATTTCCTCGCACATTGTCCTTGGAACGTGGGCAGATGTCTCATTGGCCAGCATTGGAAATGACGATTCAGGCCCATGACGACTTGGTCAACTGCGTGGCTTTCTCACCGGACGGGCAGCGCATCGTATCGGCCTCGTCCGATTACACAATTCGCTTGTGGAATGCCACAACAGGTGAAGCGCTTGCAGGCCCATTTACTGGACACACCAAATCCGTCAGTTCTGTTGCATTCTCGCCTGACGGGCGGCGCATCGCATCAGCCTCGTTAGATCGCACAATTCGCGTGTGGGACGCCGCAACAGGAGAGGTCGTAGCAGGCCCATTTACTGGACACACCGATCCTGTCACATCCGTTGCATTCTCGCCGGTGGACGGGCAGCGCATCGCATCTGCCTCTGCTGATCGCACGATTCGCGTGTGGGATGCTGCAACAGGAAAGGTCGTAGCGGGCCCGTTTACTGGACACACCTCTTCGGTCAAGTGTGTTGCGTTCTCCTTGGATGGGCGGCGCATTGCGTCGGCCTCGTTGGATCGGACGATTCGCGTGTGGGATGCTGCAACAGGAGAGGCCGTAGCGGGCCCATTGACTGGACACACCAAAGCGGTTAACTTTGTTGCTTTCTCGCCGGACCCTGACGGAAAGCGCATTGCATCAGCTTCTTATGATCACACGATCTGCGTGTGGGATGTTGCAACAGGAGAGCTCGTAGCAGGCCCATTTACTGGACACACCTCCTCGGTCAACTTTGTTGCATTCTCGCCAGGCGGGGAACGCATCGCATCGGCCTCGTCAGATTATACGATTCGCATGTGGGATGCTGCAACGGGAGAGGTCGTCGCGGGCCCGTTTATTGGACACACCGATTCGGTCAACGGTGTTGCTTTCTCGCACGATGGGCTGCGCATCGCATCGTCCTCGTATGACCACACGATTCGCGTATGGGATGCCACAACAGTACAGGTAGCGAGCCCATTTACTGGTCATACCAATTCGGTGCTTTCTGTTGCATTCTCGCCGGACGGACATCGCATCGCATCGGCCTCATCCGATCACACGATTCGTGTGTGGGATGCCGCAACAGGAGAGGTTGTAGCAGGCCCATTTACTGGACACACCTCTTCTGTCTCTTCTGTTGTATTCTCTCCGGACCATGATGGGCAGCGCATCGCATCGGCCTCGTGGGATCACACAATTCGCGTATGGGATGCTGCTACAGGAGAGGTCGTAGCGGGCCCATTTACTGGACACACCAAACCAGTCAACTCTGTTGCATTCTTGCCGCCGGATGGCCAGCGCATCGCATCAGCTTCGTCCGATGGCACAATTCGTGTGTGGGATGCTGCAACAGGAGAGCTCATAGCGGGCCCATTTACTGGACACACCGATTCAGTCAACTGTGTTGCATTATCGCCACCAGACGGGCAGCTCATGGCCTCGGCCTCGTCCGATTACACGATTCTTGTGTGGGATGCCGGATCAGGAGAGGTCGTAGCGGGCCCACTTGTGGGGCACAGCAGTTGGGTCAACTATGTTACATTCTCGTCTGACGGGCAGCGCATCGCATCGGCCTCGTTGGATTGCACGATCCGTGTGTGGGATACCTCAACAGGACAGCTTGCGGTGGGCCCATTTACTGGACACACCGAGTCGGTGACTTCGGTTGCATTCTCCCCGGAGGGTCAGCGCATCGCATCGGCCTCGTCTGATGGCACGGTTTGCGTGTGGGATGCTGGAATAACAGAGGTCGTGGCGGGCCCATTTACTGGACACACCTCTTCGGTTTACTCAGTTGCATTCTCGCCGGACGGGAAGCACATCGCCTCGGCCTCATTGGATCACACGATTCGTGTGTGGGATGTTTCAACAGGAGAGTCTGTAGCGAGAAGCCCATTTATAGGAGACACGTCTCCCGTAACGTCATTCGCAATCTCGCCGGACGGTGAGCACCTTGTTTCAGCGTCGAGCGCAATTCGTGCAGAGGAGGTCACAACAGAAGATATTGGTGAGATCGATTTTACGGATTCATCCTGGATAAGTGATGAAGGTTGGATATGTGGGAACAATGGAGAACTTCTTTTATGGATTCCTGAGCTCCATCGGCCATGTCTTCATCGACCTAGCACTGTCTGGGTTGTAGGCAAACATCCGACCCGGCTTGATCTATCCAATTTTGCGCACGGACCAAATTGGGCTACAGTACGTGATGATAAATTATCTGGATAGAATTAGTTGTATGTCTTTTTTTTTTTCAAAAGTCCTGCAGTGTCCGTGTCTTCCCATTGTCTTGCGAATGAAACTGTGCTTGTTGTACGTGACCGGACAGCGAACTGTCTACCCCCTTTCTTAAATCTGTTTCAAACGATCAATACAAGACACTGTGACTGCATAAAAAAGAATGCGTGTGATTATTATGACGATGATGACACCGGGACATATAGCAGAGTAGATGTGGCTCGGAGTATACAGAGGTCGTCCCATGCAAAGAGGTGATTAGAGAAGGTGTAGCGATAGAGAGATGGTAGAGGGGCCCGATTGCGGAGCGTTGAACTGTCAGAACACGGGGAACGATAAAGAGTATTAGAGATCGCACTCAAGACGAGAGAAGTGAGAGGAAGCCTTGAAGGTTCCCTTACGTAAGTAGGAATGATAGAAGAGTAAAAGACACTACAAATACTTAACAATGACAAGGTGTAAGGTGTAGTAAAAGCGAATCTCAGGCTTGAGAATTGTAACAAAAGCTTTTTTGTTTGCAGCGTGCCGTTTGAGATGCTAAAGGCAGAGCATCGAGTGTTGGAGGCGAATGGGAGTGGATAGAAAAGCGAGGCATTTGCGACCAAGTTGCGTGAATTCCTTATAGCAGTAGAGAGTAGGTGATAACAAGCAAAACTCAGCATGCGAGCGATAGCGCGTACTATGAGGAATGGCCAGGTGTCGGCAGCGAGGGCGGACCAGGTAGCGGCAGCAGCGGGGAGGCGAGGCGAAAGCGGACGAGTAGCGAGGCGTGGTGAATAAAAGAAAATAAGAAAACATAGATCTGAAAACGGAACAACTTCTTCCCAACTCCTTTCCTCCTCCAGTGATGACGATGACTCGTGTCATGATAACCGTCAACGGTGCCCACCGCCAGCAGGGCCATTTCGTGCGCAA
>QFDW01003634.1:0-30649 GCA_003315895.1 Lactifluus rugatus | reverse complement strand
CCGCCTAATGCGGTCTTCTGCGGGTTGTAATTGGGTACATAAGCCCAAACAGAGTACTAAGGCTACCGGCATTCTGTCCGAATCGAAGACGCTTCCGTTGTCGCTTGCTAGCCTCGGAACGCCACTCTCCGCGTTCCGTATACAAAACTCAATTTATGAGTGGATGTGTCTCCACCTATTCCGTGCCGCGTTGAACTTCGACCATCTCTCCTTTGAACCTTCCAGTCGCGGTAGCCGGTCTGGTTCTTGATGTCATTCACAATGCCAATACAGTAGTGTGGTCCGGCACACGGCTTCTCTGTCCGTCTGCCTGTGAAAGTGTCAGTCAACTGGATCTTCCCCACCTATACTCTGGGAAAGTTGAGAACTAATTTGCATCCCTATGACGTCGATACGTCGTGTACACACTACTGTCACGGGAAATATCCACTGCATACCGGGCACTTTGTCATTGCTGGAAAGCGACAAATGGCAAGGGCATTCCCCAAGCTGCAAGGAGCGACGACCACGTTCGATGTGCCATGACATTTAAATGTTGATACTATCACTGGACTGGTGACACTGGCCGTCATGTATAGTGGGCACCGCTCTTCACAATAATCCCGCCCTTCTGAATCGCCACAGGCAGCAAGATGTGTCAAGAGCTAACTTACGTCGCCTTCGTGGATTCATCACTCACCTGATCAAGTGGCCGTGCCCCAATCAAAGTCATGGACAGTACAACCCGTGCTCATTGGGAACTCTCTATGGTGGCCATTGAAATCATTGAAATGAAAGGAGGTCTAACTCTTGAACGTGTTGCTGGCCCAGGCGACCCCTTACAAGTCGATTGTTTCTCGATGGAAAGTGAGATCGATCACCCTCGCTCCGGTGGATGACCGGTCATGACCATGCAATGCCTGGCAATTAGGTCCGTGTAATCGCTGTACATGTGTTTCCATTGCTTCCGAATTGCAACAGACATTCCCGTCCTACAAGCTGAAAACGACTGTATTTCGAGCTGGGAGGGTATTCCTCTCAGGCTGGGACGTCTGAGGCAATGGTAAGCATCTCCCTAGCGCAAGGAGCCCAAATAGTCTTTAGCGTGGCGTAATACTCGGGTACACTGGCAGTATACGCTATCAAGCAGTACACCTACCCGCAACGTTCCATGCCACTGAAGTGGAAAACATCAAACTATAGTATAATCTCTCACATCAAGAAACGAACAATATCGGTATGTGAGCTCACTTATGAACGAAGAGACGTCCCACTTGTCTTAACGGCTCCAAAAGCTGAGCTGCATTCGTGCAGTTCAAGTTGCGTTGAAATGTGGTCACTCATCATTCGAATGCGCGAGGTGTGGGGAGGGCGTGGAACAGCTACTGTAGTAGGTAGGGTCTAAAGAATTCAATCGTGGAGCTGCAGCGCTGGCGGATATTCACAGGTCATATCAGGCCTCGGGCTAGCACTAGTCTACCACATCTCTCGGCTAGGCTATACCCGATCCAAAGAACTTCCTTACTAGTAGCACTCCTCGTGCCCCGACATATGGAAGCTGTCTCCGGCCACCAAACTAGACCGCTTCCGTACTACCTTTCTCTGGGTGTGCATTTTTCTTAGCGTTTCCGTGATTCGGTATTCAGTGTTCCAGAACACAACTACGACAAGGGTAATGTGATCTGAGGCCTGAATATTTTGGCGTCTAACTTACCATGTGCATACTATGCGACGCGATTGATCGGGGTGCTGAGATCTAGACCAGACGCTCGTGGCGTGTTCAAACCCAGGACCATGTGGGGAGGGCGAATAAATTTCCTTTTTGAGAGTGCGCATATCCCTCGGCGGTGTAGAAGATCAGGAAGACCCAGCAGCTAGCAGCATATAAATGGGTCGCTCTCCACGCGTGAACAGGTTACTTCCCCCCTTCCTTTCGCAGGCCCCTTCTGTCCTTAGATCGCCACATTTTCAGCCCTCTAGGCGTTGTTCTCAGTGAACCCATCTCTATGGAGAAGCAGACTGACGTTGCTCATGATTCAAAATTCGAAACAATTGCCAGTGGTTCCTCCAGTTCCATTTCCCATCAACCAGATGAGCTCGAACTTTCTGGCCTCGTTCCTCCAACAGAGGAGGAGATGGACTCCCTCCGACATGTTCCTGACAAGATCAACTGGAGCGCATACTGTATATTCTCCCCTCTTCTCGAATACCCCTTGGTCTGTCGTTGAGACTTTTGCATAGTGATCGCGTTTGTTGAACTGGCTGAACGCTTCTCAGTAAGTCTCCCTGCATGTGATCCGCCTTTCTAATTCTGTCATCACAGTTTTACGGTGAACTTGAATTTTACCCCGTGTCACTTCTTATCTCAAAGCATAGTATGCTTATGAACATTTTTCTCTTCTTCAGGCAGTATCGCGATCTTGGTGCGTCGCCGTTGCATCTATGGTTGTGGTCTGGCATGTTGACCCTTTGTTTGAAGGTCAATTTCATTCAGCAGCCCCTCCCTAAGGGCTCTAAGACCGGGGCGGGCGGAAAGGATAGGGTCTCTGGTGCTCTGGGCCAAGGGCAGCAGATTTCAACTGGTCTCACCACCTTAGTGCAATTCTGGTAATTGTGACACCTCAACCATAATTGCGTTGCGACGTTTATTGAAACCGCCTTTACGTAACAGGTGCTATGTGACACCTTTGCTAGGCGCATACATTGCAGATGAGAAGTGGGGGCGATTCAAGACGATTGCTGTCTCTGTGGCTATTGTCCTTGTCGGCCACATCATTCTTATCATGTCGTCCATTCCTCCAGTTATCGCACACCCTAAGGGCGCGCTTGCGGCCCTTTGCGTTGCTATTATTGTCATGGGTCTCGGTACTGGAGGTTTCAAAGCAAACATTTCCCCAATCGTTGCCGAACAACAACGCCACCTTCGCCCTTTCATCTCCCACACGAAGTCTGGTGAACGTGTGATTGTTAATCCAACTCTGACTACTTCTCGAATCTATATGGTGCGCTGCTCCTCGTGGACCTTATTGCGGTCAATGTGACATGATGTGTGGTAGTATTTCTATTTCTTTATTAACGTCGGTGCAATGGTCGGCCAGATCTCTATGACGGTTGCTGAGAAGGTTTGACATCCTGTTTTGGGCAGGATCGGTCGTTCTAACTCCCGTGCAGTATGATGGCTACTATCTCGCTTTTACCCTTCCTACTGTTGTTTTCCTGCTTTGTCCCATCGTCCTCTTCATGGGCCGTAACAAGTATCGCCGCTATCCCCCGCAGGGCTCCGTGCTTGCCAAATCGATCAAGCTTTGGGCCTACGCCGCGCGGGGTAGATGGTCTCCAAACCCCATTACTCTGTACAAAAATCTTACGGCCCAAGACTTCTGGGAGGATGCCAAGCCGAGTAACATCCCTGATAGCCAGAGGCCAGTGTGGATGACGTTCGATGACAAATGGGTTGAGGAGGTTCGTCGTGGCTTCAAGGCATGCACCGTGTTCACCTGGTATCCGCTCTATTGTACGTCTCGGATTGAGATCAGAACCCGGCGTGTGCTGAGGCTCGGAAATAGGGCTTACGTATAATCAGATGGTCAACAACTTGACATCTCAAGCCGCTACTATGGTGACTCACGGCGTTCCAAACGATCTTATCAACAATCTCGACCCCCTTGCATTGATAGTCTTTATCCCTATATGTGATCTCTTCCTATACCCAGGCCTTCGGAAAATAGGTATCAACTTTACTCCGATAAAGAGGATCACCGCTGGTTTCCTCACTGGTTCTGCGGCCATGATTTGGGCTGCCGTTGTGCAGCACTACATCTACAAGGTGTGCTCCACGACCTTTAACGACGTCGGGACTTATCTGATGTTCCTTGGCCGTACTTCAGACTAATCCCTGTGGGGCTTTCGTATCCACCTGCCAAGATGCCAATGGGAACCCAATCACCTCTTCTCTCAATGTTTGGATCCAGAGTGGATCATACATTCTCATAGCGTTTTCAGAGATTCTGGCATCGATCACTGGCCTCGAATACGCGTTCACGAAGGCGCCCAGGAATATGAAATCACTTGTCATGGCAGTATTCCTCTTTACTTCCGCCATTTCCGCCGCCATCGGCGAAGCCTTTAACCGTGGGTCGATGAATTACCCCGAAAGACGCCACTCGGCTGACTTTGTTTGCAACGTTTTAGCGTTATCCACGGATCCACTGCTTGTGTGGAACTATAGTACCATGGCTTTGTTGTCGTGGATTGGTGGTATTCTCTTCTGGTCCTCGTTTCGTCAGTTGGATGCCGAGGATGCTGTGCTGGACAACCTGGGAGAGGGTCACTTTGAGAGTTGAGTAGGATGCGATATAGAAATTGAATAAAAAAAAGGCTTTTCGATGATGACCGTAAAAGGTTAAGAGAGACGCTCAGGCGTTTTTGCATGCTGCCATGTGTACGTGCACGTTCAGTTGAACTTGCCGCGTCCCACCACAACCACCTCTTGGACCGGCCACTCTATTACAACTAACCTCCAACCTTCCATCTCATTGACATTTCTATAGCTACTTCCCTACCTCATTGTCTCATTATAGAAGCCTCCCTAATGTTCTCTTCAGCATAATATCCCTTTATTCTCGCCCCGGGCCCTTTCATCGTATTGCCATGTCTAATGAAGCTCACAAGGCGGACCAGATTGCTTACAGGTACTACACGAAACTCGTATCCGTCGTTCATGCTGCTAGAACAACCGCCGACCCCAACCCTCAGGCCAAGGTCGATAAATGGGTGCGTAATTACCCTTATCGTGCCTTACCCACCCTCGCACTCATACGATAGCTTTACTTAGTTCAACCTCGAAACTCCTGATGCCGAGTTTTTCAAGGAGCATCTAAGGCCCTATCGTTCCCTTTCCAACGCACCCAACCCTTTACCGTTTGAGCTCCAAGTTCTCCTGTCTGTCCCAGATCTCTCCGCAAATCAAGTTCTCGTTTGTCGGGGCGCGGATTCTTCCCGCCTTCGCATAGATCCCACCCCACGATACATTTTGCTCGAGTCCTGGTCCATTCAGTTCTCGTCCCGGCAGCATGGGGGCAGCAGTGATACTGACTTTGCCCTTTCTACGGTTTACAAGCATGGCATCGGGCTTTTCAGGAGTCTTTATACACTTTTGCGCGTTCTCCCGACATGGAAGCTGCACAAGCGTTTCCGTCGTCGTGTTTCCATTCCTACCAACCGGAATGCCAACTTGACCATCGAGCTACGCGTGCGCGGCTCACAAGACCAAGATAGTGGCGTCCTTGGATTTGGTAAGTCCATTCTTTAACTTGCCTGCTCGACGCACGTATCCTTATATCGGCCTCGTGGCTCAGACATGCCTCCAGCAGTAAATGCCTCTCCGCTTCTCACTGAGTCACACACGTTCCCGTCAGTCCCCCACCCTTACGGGAACATCACCCTATCTGTCCGCTATCTCACCAATCCACACTTCCAATTGGACGAGCTAGAATCCCTCCTTTCATCCCGCTTCTTTTCCCTTGACGAAGGTGCCGATTTCACTCCAACTCTTGTCAAGAATCAGCAACGAGATTCCCTCTCAAGCTCTCCTGGGAGCTTGCCGTTGAGGACATCTTTGCCTGCGTCTCCGCCCTCATCTATTTCGTTCGCAGATCGCATAGCCCGACAAGCCGTTCTGCCTTCTCAGACGCACTCCCGCGCTACGTCTTTTTCTACTTCGAGCAGCAGTGCACGCCCTCCACCAATACAAGGCAGCCGCACTGGGGTGACTACCGAAATGGGTGGTATGATCTCCGGCCCGTCTTCCATTTCATCACGTCACGAGATACCTGGTATCCCTCCCACAAGGCTGCGTAGGGAAAGCATGGGTGCCGTATGTTTTCTCTCCACGTGTGATTGATGCCCCCTCATCGTGCACTTTTTAGGATCTTCCATCTCTACCCGGCCCGCTGCCGATTCGTCGCCCGCAGCTAAACCCGCTTAATCCATTCAAGGCCTCGACACTCTCTTCTGGTTCTCCATCATTGCATTCTCCGTCACCCTCTCTAAGGCAGGCTTCGCCGCTTCCCTCCCGCGGCCCTGGAGTGCCTGTCCTATCTAGCTCTCCCCGAGTTCCACCGTCGCCTAGCAGTTACGGTCGGCTGTCATCCTCCCCGATCGCTCCGTTACGACCTTCTCCTCCCTTCCAGCCTGCGAGCTTAGGCGATCGACGTTCAGTGAGTTCTGCTGATGGTGGAGGGAGCAGCAGCGTAGGAGGGGGAGGCAGCGAAGGTCGTAAACGTTACTCGACTAGCTTTGGTCATCGGTACAAAGATTCGCTTGGCGGTGCCAGCGAGGTAAGTGCAGGAAGTACAGATAGGAAAGAGAGAGAGAGCGATAAGGGCGCGGTGAGTTTTTTTTTCAACTTGATCCGTTGCTTTGTTGAGAATCCTGTCACTGACCCCGACTTGTGCTATTTAGAGCCCATTACTTTTTGAGGCAACCGCGGACGAGGAAGATCTGTCGACATTTGTCAACGATACGAGTCAGCCAAAGCCATTAAACCGCCACTATCGCTCCCAGAATCCTGACCCACTACGAGACCCTGTGCTTGCAGGCCAAGTACCAGATTCGTCTGGGCGGCCATCGTGGTCATCTAGCCCTGCCGCTGGGCAAACGTATGCACGCGAAAGTCCGGAATCGAGCAATGCACTCGGGCTCGGACTCGCCGCCACAGGCCCACTTCTTACGACTGAGGATGCAGTTGATGACCAGTTGCGTCGTATGAATGCGACATTTGCGGCGTCACTCGAGATGTTGGGTAGTCCTCGACGCCGCGAGCGGACACGATCAAGTCCGGGACCCGGCCACCGCGATGGCGAGGACCGGCAATTAGGTTCTCCCGGGCCTCGCGTAGAACGAATCAGCGAGATCACCGAAGAGGCAAGTAGGAGTACGAGTGAGAGCGGAAGTGCCAGTGCGAATCAGATCTCGCGGGAAGATGCGGCACGCGCCCACATGCAGAGTCTGGTTTCGCAACCGAGACCTGGTTCACGCACGGACAGCATCACATCGGAGGAGGTGATCGGCAAGTTGGAACTGGATGAGCGACGGCAGAGCATGGGCAGGTGAGGCGGTGGCGAAACTGTCGGACAGGACAATGATGCCTGTTTCCAATTTTCTTCTCCCCCCCACCCCAAGATTCCGAGTCACCCAACATTCTTACATTGTCAATTTTTTGCTTTGTTTTAAGTATTTATCAAGGGTTTTGTTCATATGGTTGTAGCTCATACTCATGCTGATCGTTTACATGTCGTCAATACTCACTACACAGGAGGTGGAGTGAAGGATCACCAATAACAGCATTCATTAACTGTATGGGATGGAGAAACTGAAGTAGCTTGGATTCCTCGGAGCAAGTCGGTTTATATTTATGTCGTGTTCTGATTTGCCCAAGGGCTGGTCAACCCTCAACTCGCCGAGTTAACTCGGGACGGTGTGCGACGAGAAGGAGTAGGCAGGGTCACGTAGCAGGCCATCCCATTTAGAAGGCATTAGGCACAGACACGTGGAACTAGTGCAGACTGACAACTTTGGGTTTGAGGCACGACGAACAACTCTAGTTGTTTTGTGGGGGGAGGCCAACCCAGCTAGGCTCCATACCACGCAAGTAACCGATACTACGAGTTAGCTCTATCGTAAAACCACTGGAGAGGTGGACGACATCCCATTAGGCGAAAGACACCCAAATACAAGAACACACGAAAATCATACACAAAAGCCCATCGAATGAAGCGAAACTTAATTGACACCCTTCACCGAGAAAATGAACACCTGCCAGTGGCATAGCACTACCTACAGTACGCCATTATCTCCACCGACTAAATCAATCTTTGCTTCCTCTTGCATTAAGCCAGGAACCTGGGAGCGGTGTTGTTATGTGTCTCTTCTTGCGCTGCACTACATGCAGTAAGGGTGTGGAAGCGCCAGATCCTCTTCCCAGTAGATCTCTACAGGACGACACGCCCGCTCCCGAGCAGCAAGGAATGGCTTGAAGGCGGTAAGCACTTCTACGCGGTTTATTTCACTGAACAAAAATGCGGCAATTTTGTTTGTCACACGCAGCTTCAGTCCGGGTAGAAGAGACAAGGCGGATCCGCCATCGTTCTGTGAGAGACAGCTCGCAATCTTGAGTATTAGTCTGCGGTGGATCCGGAGCGTCCTCACATTGTGGAAGTACTCGAGGAATGCGTGCCATGATGGCGTAGGACCTCTGGGCCGATCCACATAGTCAAGGAGTCCGAGTCTGTGTTCGAGGAAGAGATCCTCCACAGTGGAGAATCTCGCGCTGAGAGCGGTATAAATCTGCATCGCCCGACTCGAACCCATTATGCTTAATGTGCGGGGTGGAGCATCCATCGAATGAGAACGTGTCAGAAAGCGTATCCAGAAATCCATGGAATCCTTCTTCAGTAGCTCCACTCGAACGGCGAAATACTGTTCGTTTTCTGGAAAAGTGAGGTCCGCGGAGTGTACATGTACAGGGATGATATGTGAGCGTAATGCCGAGATCCCATAGGAATTGGGGCGGCCAAACCAGCAGCCAGCATCTCAAAGCATGTCTCACTACCATAGAAGGTAAAATAGGTCAGGGCTTGAGAGTGGGACAATATTAGCTGTCCCCTCGGGGACGTCTGTGCAGTTGGTAGCACTATGGTTGTATGAATACACACGCAGCAAAAGGCGACGCAGGCAAGGCATGCATTGCAGATGGGTGAGAAGCGACCCAGCCGGTGACGGGCAGATGACGGAGTCACTGTCCAACGTAAGGTCAACGAGGCCCATGGTAGACAATGATAAGGTTGCAAAGGGAGCGTATGACAAAAAAAGGATCGCAGACTCGGGGCAGAACCCCCGAGTGTTGTGGAAGGAAGGTCAAGCATGGTCTAGCCTAGAGAATGAAGTTCGAAACTCTCCAGAATGGGGGTAAGCGTAATTCGTCGCTATGCAAACTCTCCTCAAATCATAAATCGGCCCTCGAACGACAATCCTGTGCACACGATTGGGATACGAGCTGACTGTGGCAATGACGTGATCGTGTCCCCTTGACTTGGGCGCAAAAAACCCAAATTGTCTGTAGTCGATGACAATTGGCAGAGGCAGGAAACATGACAACATCATCTCCCATGTGGAGCCGCCCCGCGGGAACTTGAAGAGGAGCAGAAGATGTAAACGGGAGGACGATGTGAACACTACATTTCGCCATTTTCAAACAGATGTTAATGACCGGATATCTCGAACAGGAGATCTTCAAAAAGTTCATCTATTCTTGTGGTTGCGCTAGGCACTCCGAGTCCGAGTCGCTCGGAATCACCGAAGACGCCTTGATTGAGGTAAAATTAGCCGAGAATACTGAAAGAACAAACAGAGTCATTACACATCCTGTTGTCCGAGGAGGGAACGAGTGAGCGCCATTTGTGACTTGCTTGCTCAGGCCAGGCACATGAAGATAGGGCGCATGACTTCGGTCACTTGCCGTGTGTCTGCGAAGTCACATGATCCCGCGTGAGTTTTCTTGTGACTCTTTCTAATAAGTTAATCCTTGGGGACTAGTACGAGCTATAGACAAGACGAGGGTCAAGGTGCTAAGCATGGATCCGGGAATTACCAGCTGCGGGTCTAAGGCTGTCAGATCACCATCTCAACGTCTGAGTACGTTTGACCTCATTCGCGTCCTTGTAAGGTAGTTGCGTAAAGTAAGGTCAGTTGGCCGTCTCCATTTACGGATAGAGTTCGTTGCGTAAACCGTACTTGAGATCTCATCTTCCCTCGACTGCCCCCTATAACTGGCCCGCCCATCGCAAACCTACGCCGAGCCAAGATGCTCCTGCCATCATTGGTGTTGGTGTTTACCTTACTTCTGTACTCTCCTACTCTCTTATGGGCCATTCCTTTGGAGAACGGAATTCTTTACCGCTTCTCTTCTTCAATCAACGAGACGGAGGAGTTGCTTGCGTGGGCAGAGGTGCGTCAGCTTTTTATAACGCCACCGACTGTCAACGTATGGGGTTTTCTGTCAGCTACGTGTGTGGGATTTATGGCAAATAACTCAATCTCACGTCGACATCTATTTCCCTCACCGTACTGTTGCTGAGGTAGAGCTTGGACTTTTGCCCTCTCGCCTCCGTCCAACCACTAGCCATCACATTGACAAGACGACGACCTCGTTCACGCATACTGATCACATCAAACATGCCTCGTTTCCAATCGCCAGTGAAAGGCAACATTGGGATGTTTCGTCGCCCTCGAATGCTACTTTCCACTCACAGTACCACCCCCTCGACGAGATCGACGTCTTTGTTCGCGACCTCGCTGACGCGTATCCGCATCAAGTCTCCATTATCCCTCTGGGGCATAGCGGCGAGGGAAGGGAGATGTTTGCACTGGAGATAACCTCCGGCGCTTCCGCCACACATGTGTCACACGATCAAAATTCACAAGTCGTGCTTAACGAGAAAGGGAAACAGAGTGACGCCAAGCCGCGCTGTGGGTTCCTCATCACAGGCGCGCAACACGCTCGCGAGGTCCATTTTCTCACCCTCTCTTTTTACGACTATCTCACCCGCACTTTCATAGTGGGTTGCCTCTGCGTCTGCGCTGTACATCGCGCACGCCCTTTTGGCTCATCCGTCAGAAGACTTTTCTCTCGCCCGTCTCCTTGAACGACACGTAAGTGTACCCACGTAAAATCGATCGTCGCTCGCTGAATTTGCCACAGGATTTTTACATAATCCCAGTTCCAAACCCAGATGGGTACTTGTATACTTGGCAGCAAGACCGTTTTTGGTGCGTCTACTCCCTCATATGCATTCCTTTTCCGTTTTTGATTTATTTCACAGGTATAAGAATCGCCTTCAGCTTGGTCCCGGGGCTCGTTGCATTGGCATTGATATGAATAGGTTTGCAAATCTCCGCCCGTGTCTAGTCGTCGTCACAAATTTCAATCGTAGGAATTGGGTTCGGTTTCTTCTTCACAGGCTAGCAATCTCCAAAATCTGATGCAAAACAGGGGTACAAGTGGAAGACCAACTCAAATTCTTTGTCGGGTCCAGAGGACCCCTGCTCGCACTGGTATTCTGGAAAACGCCCATTCCAAGCTCCTGAGGTCAACAACATGGAAAACTATTTCTCACGCCTTCCACGCTTGAAGGGCTTCCTCGATCTGCGGAGCTACGGACAGATGTGTCGGTATCTCTCCAGTAGCTTATAGTTCTGTGATGATACATCATTCGTAGTGTCTACCCCATTCTCTTATTCATGCGAAAAGGACCCGAAGGATGTTGAGGACCAGTTGGAAGCTATTTCGGGTGCCGCCCATGCCATGAAGAAATCCCACGGTACAATATTTACCGTAAGCCCTGCACCCTAGCTCTAATCCGTGGTTGTTAACACTCTACATTCCAGACGGGCGCGTTATGCTCAACACTATATAGGTCAGTTTTACTTTACTTTAGCTTTATTCCATCCCGACGTCTCTCATTCCATCTTTCTTGCAGGGCTCCCGGGAACATAGTCGATTGGGTGTACAAAAAGACAGGTGTTAAATATTCATTCGCTGCGCACCTGCGTGACACGGGTACTGTGAGTCTCGTCCATCCGCATGTTCGGCAAACCCTTGGCTTAATCTACTTCAGTATGGCTTCGCGCTCCCTGAACAATGGATACGACCCGTCGGTGAAGAAACTACAAGGATGGTCGAATACTTGGCTGATTTTATTGCGGACAAGGAGTGTCGTTGAATTCCGTCAAACCACCATTGTGGATTTTCGTCATGGTTGACTCGTCGTTTACCCACAGTCGATGTCATCCTTTGACGTGTCATGGATCAGGATTTGTCTACCCATGTACATCACTATCGTTGTGGTTTTTGTGGACTACGAGGTGCAGTCGTCAATAAAAGAATGTAAGTAAGAGATGTTTCCATATGCTAGCCGAGGTATGCTCAGTAGCGAGGGCGGCCTGGGCGGCGCCCGTGTGAGCCTCAGTTGAGCTGCAGCCCCGGATTAGAGGGGGACGAACCACGACCGCATGACATAATTCACTTCGAGTTCGTGCTCGTACGGCGTGATCAGACAAGCATGGTTTTTTCTCCGCGTTGGCAATTCATATAATGGTAAAGTGATTCGAATCTTCGCTTTCGTTCTACTATCCTCATCGAGTAGGCATTCGGAAGACTCGGCAATACACGGCAGCCTTTGTCATGGAGGATTCCCAAAGCACGGTGATCATCTCGATTACTATGACACAAGTACTGTATTTTGTACGCAGCTTGTCAAGTACCCCCAAAAAACCCTCATAGTCACGTGCATCTTCAAACGTTACAAGCATCGTACACGGAACTTGGTGGAAAACAATTAGATCCAAATGGGAATGGGCCGGCTCTATTCCCGTGTAGCTCGCGAGTGCCCACTCCAAGTTGCGGGCGCGACGAGGTGCGTAAGCTCGACCCCAATGGAATGACACGGATCCATACCGAGATTCGGAGGGAACGCTGCGGCCGAACCTTGAGAGCTCCCAGCACAGCCATTACGAACCTTGAACAGCGGTTCATTGGGCGTGAACTGATATTCCACATCGGGAGTTGCCTCGTCTCCCCGGCTGCCGAGAAGAATCGGTGCGCCGTGGTCCAGTTCCTGCTCGGTGGGGCGCAGGGTAGGGTCGAAAGCGGGGATAACGCATCCTTGACGCACGTTCCTCATCAACGGCGGCACTTCTCCGATCATGTCGCACACCGCTCTGTGCGCCGACTGGCATGCGCCTGTGATCCACGCGTGGTGGTGCGACAAATGTTCGCCAGCGAAGGATATGTTGCCCTCCGGCTGACGGGCGACCTCGAAACGTGAAACGAACTGACCGGGGAGGAACACCCCAATCCCCGTCGCAGTCTCGGCGGACCAGATTGCGTCGGTGGTGCTGAGGAGGAGGTCGTACACGTTAACTTTGGTCCCGGTCATCGAGTCCACCTCGCCGTTGTACATCTGCGCCAGGCAAAACAGCACGAGACTTCTGCGCTCTCTAGGCGTCAATGGAAGCCATGTCGTCGCGTCTGAGATCGATGCATAGACAAGCAAGACACCAGGGCCGTCGTCCCCTATACCGTTCGACGGGTAAACTA
Source organism: Lactifluus rugatus (assembly GCA_003315895.1). NCBI lineage: Eukaryota > Fungi > Basidiomycota > Agaricomycetes > Russulales > Russulaceae > Lactifluus > Lactifluus rugatus. The sequence continues at coordinate 17,514 of QFDW01003634.1, read as the reverse complement.
CCCGGCGGATGGGGAGGTCTGTGATTGACTGGCCACCTCGGGCAGGCCCGGGGGTAACTCGTTCCCAAAAGCGCGTCTTGAAACGTAAGCCCATCTTGTATAATGGCTCAAAATGAATTGAACGAATAGCCATCTCTTTGGAAATACCCCAGCGCGGTCGATCGGCAATCATCTTTAGCGCCGCTGGAGGAATGGCCAAGATGACTTTGTCGAACGTTACTTCGAGACTTCCATTGGAGCCAACAGCGGTGATTGTGACCTTCCCTCCATCAGTGTTCTGAATACCCGTTACTTGCGCTCCATAAGTAATGTTCTGGTTTCCAATGAGGTGGGACATCGCGGAAGTTAGTCTATTCATGCCATACTTGATTGTGGACCACTTCTCCGCGCCAAAGTGTATGCTGCGCATCACCATGTCCGTAACACTAACAGAAAAATGGTTCGTCTGCGCTGTGACGGTCTCGACGAAGTCTATGACCTCTGTGGGCCAATCCATGACGGAATGGAGATAGAAGCGGAACGAGTAGTTGTCAAACTTTTCCACCAGTTTTTTGAAACCTTCCTCGAAGTCGTGTTCCAACCACAGGATGAGTTCACCAGTGGCTTCCATCAAAAGGTCGCCAGCGGTTCTATCCTTGTACTCGTCTGGGACATTCCAGCCGATAATCTGCGGAGTGGTGGATAAAATTTGAGATCCATCACGGGAGGCGCCGTTGATAAATACACGGTTCCCGGTGGCACTGGTTATATATGGTATGAGCTCAACTGTCCTGTCCGAAGGAAGTTCGAACCGATGGAGCCAGTCTATGAGGTCGAAGACATATTGTTGGAATCTAGAGTGGGGAATACGCATTGCACCCGCTTCGAAGTACTGATTCCTTTCTTGCGTGAAGTAATGAGTGTAAACCCGACCACCAATACGATCCGTCCCTTCTAAGATACGGACACGGTGACCATTGGCCTGGAGTAAAAGCGCCGCATAGAGGCCCGCTATCCCTCCACCGACAATGCCAATATTTAGGGAGATTTCAGGAAGCGGGACTCTATGGGTAGGGACGTTCTCAGGAAGCTGAGTTCTGCCTGAAGCGCAGGTCAGCCTAAATCGCGAGGGCAACAGGTGGACACACCCGCCATGACATAAAGGCACGCGACGATGTGAAATGTAGCACGGAAAGCTCGTAATGATAGACTGAGTACCGAAGCGATAATGTCTCCGGCGAAGGTGATGGCACCCTCAAAGCACTTACGGCGACAAACAACCTGATGACGTCTGGGGATGGTGGGCTGACGGTGTTTCCCTTTTTATAAGATGCCAATGTCCCAGGCGAGATAGGATGCGTATGGTGGTAGTGGAAGCACCGTTAGGCTGCTGGGAAATAATACAGATATCAGATTCTGAAAGGAAAAAACCAAAGCTTATGAGGCTGTTTAAGTCTGCGATGGAACCCACGCAGTCATGTATAGCCACTTTCGCTTGCCGCTGGTTTCACGACAGTGATTATTTGGAACCCACAATCACAACGTGGCGTCGATTTTGACCGACGCTGAACAAGAACGACATACGTATCTAGCCTATCAAAGGCATTTGGAAATGCAAATTCCTTCTATTTCGAAGGCCCTAAATCCCAGGACTGCCAGTGTATGCGGTAGAGCTAAAGTCTGAGGGCGATCAGCGATATTTTAACAACGGTGTAAATCCTCACTAGGCCTTCGTCATAGCGTACAGACTGTGCAGACGTGCGTCCAAGGGCAAGGAGGTTAAGTGCGACCCCAATTCTGACTCGGAGGGAAGCACCGTTTCGTGGGAAAAGGGGATCACGCGGACACATGCAACACTCTGAGTTCAATAAGTGGCGGATGAGTACTTGATGAGTACTACTGAGTGGCGGATGAGTACTTGATGAGTACTACTGAGTGGCGGATGAGTACTCGATGAGTACTGAGCGTGCTCTCGATGACGTACAGTTCGATACGGAGCTCCTCCGAGGTATCAAATAATGCGGCCTGTGGAATGATCCCTGTGCTCTTGGGAGGCGATTGTACAATTTGGCATCCGGTGCTACCGCAGTACTAAGAACAGCGACATCCGCATGACCCTCATATCACAGCCCTGTCTTTAAGTGTCCGCTCTGCTCACCCGTTTCCCATATCTTGGCTGCGGAGGGGTGACAAATTTTGAGGTACACTTGTATCGAGACCCTCACAATCGATAGACCCACGACAACCGTCCTATTTTGGCAATACACGATGGGGGCTAGATATGAGACAGACTCATATTCTGGCTGACGACATCTGGAAATATCAATCAAAGGGAGGCCCACTGGCAGAAAACTGGGCATTGCTAGCTAACTAGGTCTTAGGCAGACCTCACTGCAATGAGATAAGATACTTTCCCAGATATCCAACTCTGTAGTTGCGAGCTTCCCATCGGCTCCCACCTACTCATGATGGGTTGGAAGAATTCCAACATCGGGTGGGCGCGGAGAAAAAGTGGTAACGAGCAAGAAAGCTGAACCGGATGAGCGTAGAATCCCATTTATTGCATTCAATCATTGACGACAGTGGTGGGAAGTCCAGTGTACACCTCATGTTGCGGGGTGTAAGAACCTCTCGGCTTGAGGTCAAGTATTGGCCCAGGTAACTACCCATGATGAGACTGGTACTGCACCGTAACACAGTGTTTCCCATCACACCAACTTTAATATCAATTTCCTGCAAAAAGTCTTGCATATACGTACACTTCTCAGGCGGACGTACTGAGTGGCGGATGAATGCTCGATGAGTACTGAGTGGTGAATGAGTGGCGAATGTAAGAACCCGTGCTGTGATCTATCCCGGGGCCCGGACCGGTGTGCAAACGTTATGCAATCGGGGTCGTGGATCTGGCGTAATAGGAATAATTTTCCCATCTACTCCCCCCACGCAAATCGGGTCTCCATCAACGCCTTTCTCCGCCGTGTCGGTCAAACCAATCTTGCATGTGTACTACGTATGAAAATGTCTTGTTTCACAATGCTAAAATGGTTTTCCCCCCTGTACTATGTACTTATGTCTCGTTCGTACTTCGACTTGTATTTTGCATCTGTACTTCTGAGTCATATGAAAATGTATACATGTATCGTACCAACCTATCCTTTTCCCACAAGATGCTTATAAACACAACGTGGTGGGCTCAACCGTGTTTCACGGCCCTACTTGGTTATAATTAAAGGGGAAAATAGGATTGGATTCTCGGTACCACCCTTCTACTCATTATGAGGTCCTTACTAGTATATACATGTAGTGGGGAAGCGTATAGTACGGATATGAGTGTGATCAAGGAGTTGTGGACTCCGGTGGTCTCGGATTGTTGTTGAGATGCCAAGGATGATGCATGTGTAGCGATTACGAGCTCAGCTCAGTCGTTTGGGGAAAAGACTATATTATTACAGTATCTAACCTGTAAGCGATTACAAGCTCGGCTAGATAGGCGGGTAAGCGATGATCGATGATCGATGATCTGCTAGTTGCGGGAAAGTATTCAAAGTAACTACGAACCTCAGTCGTTTGGAGAAAAGACTGAGGCTACTCTATGGTTACGTGTCTAAGCTTATAAGCGATTGCTGTGATACGAATAAGGGACTTGATACGCTAAATTTATATCTTTCTTTTTGGAGTAAGAGAGAAACTTGTTTAACAATGCAAGGAAGCTTTGCTGTATTTCTATGCTGAACTTATCTGATGGAAAACCCAGCCCGGGTCAAACCGGTCAGGCTTATTACGCCACACGCCAATCAGTGGCTGCACTTCCAACAGCATGATGGTGGACACAAAGCAGCAATATGAGGGCAGCCGCAATGCTGACTTACACTGGTCATGCTAGTGGTGTCTTCAGGGAACAAGAACTACTATTCTCCCCCAAATACAGTGAGCCAGCATCCCGCAATCAGACTGTATGGAATAAATCGTGATCATAAGAGTCGGTGAGATTTGAGACCTTAAATTTAAACCCCTTCCCTATCGCTCTTTTCACTCTCAATAAGGGGTTGCCGTTCAACAGCCATGTCCGTTTGCGAGAAGCTGCTCTGATATGTTGCCCGCTTCGACCTGTGCAGGAGCCTCCACTTCTCGAAGCCGCGAAATGGTACTTCCCCGCAAAGCCTACGCGTGATAGCACGAAGTTCGTCCAAGCACTGCACACACGAGCTATTAACGCCAATGTCCTGGTAGATATCCTCGGAGTACATACCTCCATCAATTGGTAAACAGCGACGACTGCCGATGTATAGAACATATGGTCGAGCGACTGCATCTGGTCTGGGTCAATCTCGCTACGGCTGTCAAGACCGAGAGTCGCGAATTCTCCGACTCGGTGATGGAGGAGTAGGCGGTCTAATAGCGTCTCTGGAAGCACGGTATGCATGGGTTCGCCCGTCCGGAGGGACTGCGACACTAATGAGAAAACTGACACAATGTCGGAAATCTCGTGCAGAATAAGCATTAAATATTTATGGCGGAGGAATAGCATACGAAGTTCGGGTCAACGACTCGGGTGTGGTGTAGGAGGGACAATCTCCACTTGGTATCGAGCTTCCAAAGTGCTCCGCCAAGCTGCGGGAGGCTATCAGATTACCATCCTACGTCTTCTCAGTACCACATACCTGAGCTAATACCGCAACTATCTCCTCCTGAACCTCTGTCAGTTTGGCATACTCTTCCTGTGGCCAACGCCCCCGGATCCCTCCTTCCCAAGATGCGAGCATCATATACTGCTTGCTCGTCAGGATTTGGATGGTGACGGTGATGAGCTGTCCTCTGAACGCCCGGACCCAATTCGATGATACAAACGAGCTGCTCTTACCCGCATCGTCCTCTGTAATCCACGCAGACATAAGTGAGGCGTAGACGTGGCCAAGGGCATCAATTGACGCGGCTGCACGCAGGCGCACGGCTTTGCGTCCGGACTTGGGTGGGAGCATCATGATGATGAAGGAAGCCGCGCAACCTGTGATGCCTCAGCACAGAGAACGAAGATAAAAGCAGGTTTGCATACCAATCATAACGAGAGTCCATCGACGCCATGAGACGCTCCAGCCAATACCAGGATCAGAAATCACAGGCAAGTGACCATCTATCCACGAGTATCCTATGATGAGGGTCACTGTGACCTAGTCCAAATGAGAGAGGGGTGAACTGAGTGATGTTGAATACACACTGTGCCTAGAATCACGCTTTGCATATATTTTGCCGGAGCAAACAGCCTAACGAACATGACAGGGATGGTGAGGACCCCGTAGCTGGCGGCGAGCCCATATGGGCTACCATTTCCGTTGCCATTCCCTGAAATCATAAATGAACATCGCTTGCCGTAGATTCGCACGACACACCTACCGATGTACCAAATAAGCAGGGCAGTGATTAGTCCTAGGAACGTGGCCACAATTCGGGTGAAGTAGCTAAGCGAGTGCGCATTAGGAAGCGAAACTCGATGTTCGTGAGCTACGCACTTGTACAGTTGGTCACCTGCATAGACTGACAAGATGGTCTGCGCCATGATCAAAGCCCTAATGCAGCCTCAGTGAACGGGACATTAGTGAACCTAACGGAAGGCGTCACCAAATGCCCTTGTTTACATAAAAGAAATCTAGCCTCCATCAATCACCAAAGGGGAAGAGCGTGAGCAACACTTACGAGCACTATGCTTGAACACAGCGGGGAGCCAGAGCAGAATACTGAGGAGAACATATCGGAATATGAACTTGCGGTCATCGCCTCAGTACTTCTACAAGAAATGACGAGGGTTACGACGCACGACGGCTTCCGCTGTTCCAGTCCACTGTATGACATAATGTAGCAAAGTCATGAATCTCTGGAACAAGTTCACAGGCGGGAGGCTGTCTGGATCCAAGTCTGCGTACCTAAGCATTTATATCGTACCAGTCCGTAGTCAATAGAAATACTTACGATATTTTTTTTCTTCGATGTCGTCCTCGTCTATATACGTGTCATCCTTTTCCTCCTCGCCGAAAGCCTGTTCTTCGTTTTTTCGGCGCCCCTTGAGTACCGCCTTCACAACATGTCTCAGACTCGAGGGGCCCCATAGGCGAACCGTTCGTCGTCGTGCACTTGTTTCGGCCACCGTCTGGACAAGCGAGAGTACGACTTCCCCAATTATCACCGTCGTTGAGCCGAACACATATCCAAGATAAAGACTTCTAAGCGGCATGTCCGCTCGTGGTTTGTGCCCATAAGCTCTGGAGATAGCATCAGTGCCGCACGTCTTGAAGTTGTCCAATGCCACCTTGAGCTTGTCACCGGCCGCGTCGAGACGTTCTTCCAACGGAGCTATAGGTATAGAGCGCGAAAAGAGCCGGTCGCTGTTGACTGCATTGATCAGAGCCTGTATAGCCGCCACTCCCTCAATAGTCGCAGCGCGAAGGTCAGCCGTCGCGTCGCGCACGTGCGGAAGGACCTCGGTAAGCGTGAGTTTCAAGGTAGACTCCCTGGATATGTCCGGATTGAAAACGTGGTGTAGAAGGTGTGTGTCGGAGGAAATAGTCGCAGGAACGGGGACGTCGGCAAACGCCTCAGGTGGAGAGGGTAGACCATGGAGATGTTTGACGAAACTTAACAACCCATCTGGGTGCAAATTAGAGCCATGACCTAGAGCCAAGTACTGATACGTACTAATACGTGCAACGACAGCGAGAAGTGGATCCGCAAGGGCGAATACATCATCACCACACCACCGGCCAATGCTGAATTCGCTTTGAAGGTAAATTGTCAATCCTGTCACTGAAGACCCAGGCTGTGAATATCGTGTAGGGGACAGGAAGATGACATTCACAGTTTTGGTACATCGTCATAACGGCGACGCGTATCGCTATCAGCCCCTTCAACTTTGGGCATCCTGGACCGAAGTCGCCAGGCATCGGAGATAGTATACCGTCTTGCGATACAAGCAATACTTTAACCTTGTCGAGAATCGTGGATACTAAGCCAAGGTATGCGTGGTTCACGGTCTCGGGGAAGAATACAAAACAACAGACGAGTGCGATGGCAAGATAACTAGACGAGGCGATGAGGACACTGTTGAGGATCTTGTAGTTTGAAAAGGGGTAGAGTGGGCCGATGGACTGAGGGAAGAACAATAAGGTGCAGGTCAAATAAGCTGGAGATAGCCGCATACGCAGAAGATATCGAGGGCGATGGTTCCAAAGATGGAGAAGAAGATGAATTGCGGGCTATATGCGCGGGCAAAGGCAAATATCGTGGCACCGAAGCCCAGGAAAACTCCGAACATAACTGAGGACCTGCAGGGGATTCAGACAGCAGAAGAAGCCTTTGCGAATACCAGCTGACCTAGCGTCCAGAAAGTCGCCTTGAAAGACCTCAATTTTATAGAGTTGGTCTGGGTTTACAGAACCTTGCAAGCTGTGTTTAGGATCAGAATGCGAGAGTGTCACTATATGTCTCGTGAAGCTACGGACCTTGAGGGGGCTTTTTGCAAAGTCGACTCGATGATAAGCTGAGAGCGCACCGCAAGAGCTGCCTTCATCCCGGCTGATCCGATGCCCCAACCAGCAAGTAGTCCGAGAAGCGATTGGACGGCAAGCTGAGCCCAGGCAATATGGGTAAACAGGTGTGGCATCTTGAGAATTGATACGTACAACTATGTAGATGTGCACCGGGGCCAAAGGGGGAAGGAACATGGAAAATAATGGCCCAAAATACGCACTACATGCATGTCGACACTATAAGCGCAACGAATTTTAAACGAGGAACGCGAAATCAACCCACAGGTTCCCAATTGTTCGCAGCGAATGATTAGGCAACATCAGGAGGAGTGAAGCCCAGCCTGCAAGCCATGACCGGAAGAGAATCTTCTGTGACTTCCTCTGGCGAATGTTATTGATAACCCATGGTTGCGGACGTATGAAGTCCCAGACAATGTGTGCCACTGGCAAGCGCGATATACGAGAGGCATTGGACTTAGTCGGCGCGCCCGCTTGAGACGACGAAGGCTCTGACTCGGACTTCATCCTGGCTCTATGTTAGAAAGGTCCCTCGTGGAGTTCAGTAAGAGTGACCGCAATGCGCTCATAAATACTGTGGTTTGAGGGGCTTCCGGATTTGTGTTCGCATTCGCCTCCGAGTCTGCCCGGCCCGTCCATAAGATCTGCATGAGATCGCACCGCAAGTGTGGTGCGTTGTGCTCGTCTCCTTTTCGTCCCTTCACCTCTGTTACCCCGGCCTCAATCATTTCAAACATCCAGGATTAGTCTCTCCGGTCTCACTCCTAGGTTGTAGCATTATCGTAGCTTTGGTTCTTTCCTTCGTTTAACCACCCGAAGGGGCCGAACTGAAGCGCCCCGAATTATTAATAACTTACGAGAACTCGAAACATGCCGTGCAACTGAGCGCCACCGCTGTTTCCCAGACCTTGTCCGAGACTGTCGTGGGTCTGTGCTAATTTCGTTTGGATCTTCTCCATGACTATTTCCGTGACAGCGCGATGTAAAGTGACTCGTGCCCCCAAAATTACAGTACACGTGTTCCTCCTGTCACGCCCACTGCTTCTCTCTCCTTCCTCGTCTACCTTCGGTGCTCCAACAATGATCCTAGAGTCCTAGACCATATACGCCACCAAGTTGCGCCCTCTGCGTGTCTTGTAATGCCACCTCGGCCATGTTCCTATCTTTATGTCCCGACATAGGTGCGGTCCTGCTCCTATTCAACTGTCTCACCTCTGGTTCCTCTTACTATAAGGAGCTACGAGTTTCAACGTATCTAAGACCCCCCAAATTGTGAAACGAATGATAGCAGGGAAGCATCACCGTTGCCCTCTCTTTTCCTCACACACTCCGAACTGGCCCGCGCGCCGCACGGCGTGCGTACAGCGACGACACTTTCAGATGTCCCTGCGTGCTTCGTGTGTTGACCACATTGGTATGGAAATACAATCGTGCCGATTGGCATGCTAGTAACGGACGCCGCTGACTCAATGCTGTACATTGTAAGGTCATGTCTACGATCAACAAAACATGCACGAACGAGCCCCATAGAAGGGTATAGGGAGCCGGTGTGCGCATGGTACTTGGTCATGGTATCAAGAGTATGACTCGGACTGGTTTGATGCGGTATCACTGCCAGAGTCATCTATGTGATCTGGTACAGTACGGTCGGGTGTTTGCTTTACTCATGAGCGTTTGTCAGTGCTCGCATTACAGGGCGTGGGGAATTTTAGCATGGCCGTGTAGCTGGTCTTTGTCTTGATCAGACTGGATCCATGAAGACCATAGTGACGGTTCGGTGTTGGGCCAGGAACTCAGACTCAAGGCCGAGTTTCGCAGCCGTTCACGTGAATGTATGGATATCACCTTGTTCGACTTCGAGTAAGCTTAGTCTGTAGTCTGGAGGACGAGGCCTTAGTTATGGCCATCTCTCGTAGCGGGCGCATGGTATCCATGCAAGTACTGCTGGTCTCGATGCGAATTAGAATGCCGTCGAGACACATTGCGTATAATGCCATATAAACCGCTCGTGGAAATGCCTTTCTTAAAGATATTCCAAGCCGGCACGATTAAAATGCCTGTTTTTTTTTCCGAATGAGAAAAGGAATAGTTTGTTTCCGCATGCGTGCAATGTCAAGCAAGTGTACACAATTTCGCTACAACTGCCACTACTCATTGCGTGATGTAAGGTACTGCTGATATTGTTCCCACATCTCCCATGCAATCCTCTTTCGCCTCGCATTGGCATGAGTCGTCTCAGCTGGTGTCACCGGCCCTGCTCCCAGCTCCCCAACCTCCTCAGCTGCCTCAGCAGAACCTATTTGGAGGGCAAAAGGTCCTTCGACATACTTGTAAATCTCATCTGGGTCATATTGCCAAATGAAATTGTGAAGTGCTGCCAGTGCAGGTGGAATCTGGGCCTGAATTCTCATATCATACTCTGGTGGAATGTGGAGGATTTTAAAGCGCTGCTTGAAGATCCTAAAGATCTGCTCAACAACATTGCAAGCACTTGCATGATGCAAATTGAACAACTGTTTCTGATTGTGTGGGCTTTGAGGCATGTTACTGGGAAATGTTCATAGGAAATGAACCACTTACACATCATTGCCATGACCCCATTCAGACAAATGGTACCGCATGTTTCGATAAGGGACAAGCAGCACATCTGACAAGGCAAAGCCAGCATCTGCTAGGTAATATTTGCCTCTGGGGATGTAAAAATCAGTTTGATGGGCATCATAAAAAAGTGTAGAGTTGTGTGTGGATCCCTCCCAACTGGACAAAATGTATGTGAAGCAAAGATCAAAGGTGCAAGCCATAAGGCAGTTTTGAGTGAGCACACCCTTGTTCCTTGATGCATCACTGTCTTCAGCAGATGCTGTGCAGGCAATGTGGGTGCCATTGATAGCACCCAATGCACTCTCGAAGAAGGGGTAAAACTTGGGTGAGTTCTGGATTTCAGGAGGAGTGGGTGAATCAGCAGCAGGGAGCTGCACATATGTTGTGTAGAAGGGGGGGCTCGAAAATGCTTGTAGAACCAGTTTAAAGTACCTGGAAATGGGTTAGAGACAATTAAGGGTGTCATCAACACTGTGACTCACTTGGAAATTGTGCTGTGTGACCGTTGAAAACACTCTCCAACATGCCTGCAACTCAGCCCTGTGACTACAGTGTAAAGGAAGATTGCGAGTTGCTCTTGGATTGAAACATGGCATGAAGACCGGAGGCCAATTCCATCCAAGGCTTTGAGCAGGAGCATAAATGTACTCCGATATACACCAAGTTCATTCCAAATGCATTCTGGTTGCCCAGCAAGTAGCTCCTGCACCCAATCTTCTCCAGAGAGGGCAGATGTGTGATATGGGATGTGGGTAGTGTCACTAGTGTGCAGTTCAATGAGTTGCCGCATGATGTCAATGGCAATGCAGTCCACAGCAAGAACGAGTGACAAAGTGGGTCAAAAATTAGGTGGCAGTACCACCCACATGTCATGCTCCTGCTCTTCTTGCTGGTCATCCACTTGGCTCTGTTCTTGATGAGGCATGGATGGTATAGAGGAAAGGGGAATGGCAAGAAGACGGTTGTGGAACTGTTGACAATGACAACTTCTGAGAGCCAAGCGTCTTTCCCGATCCCCGAAAGCGAGCAAGTTCCCGCGCTCCTTCCATGTCTTCCAAGCCCAGGTCTCCTTCGTCTGATGCCTCTGGCTCCCCAAATATTTCTCCGGTCGAACCTCTACCGGCAGCACCATCCCAGCCTAGACAGTCCCTTTTTGATCGCCTTCCCGTATGGGTGGTTACAAACATTCGTTCAAAACAGAGCCGTAAGGTGCTCTTCCGCTGCTGGTTGAGCTCGTGGGCAGCCCTGGTGATCATATTACCGGATAAAACCCTAAAGACGATGGGGAATGCGTGCGTGTCATCCTTTCACTTTGGCCGCCGGCACCTGCCAGTGTGCCGGGCTGTCTACATGACCATGTCGGCTTCCATGTTCGAATCACCTTTAGCGCATCTCATGTCACTGTCGTCATGAATTCGCCTATGGGACTTGCCCACGGCCTAGTGCCAGAAGCCGCGAGCACCCCGTCCCATAGTCTTTCTTCACGTACATCGCATGCAGCAATTGAACCGGATATTAACCTTCTCAACTTCCGCAGGGCGTTCTTCGCTTTTCTTACATCGCTTTTCTTGCCGCCTTCGTTTCCAGTGCAGTTCTTCGTCTACGTAAGTAGAAATGTCTCTTCAAAGCCAATCATGACAACACATGCATCAGATGATCTCGACGTTAATGATTGGCTTACTCCTCGGGTGGGGCGTGGGCGCAGCGGGTATGAGAGCTGCTGTAGCAGCTCGCGATAAGGTACTCCTCAAGTCAACCCTCCAGCGAGCACAAGAGACGTACGTTGATCGTACCCTATCGGCCCTTCTGATTTTACTTCCTCATGAGTAGTGCTGCTGGCTCTGCAAACCCGGACCAAGTGTTTAAAATTGAAATATTCCAAGGGGAATTCCTCGACACCCGGTCAGTGATCAATCGGATGACGTCGTACCCGCTCACCTGTCCTAGATCATCCATCATCTTCGGTTTCTTCCTCGCTGGCGGCTTGTTCTTCTTCGCTGTTATTCGTGCTTATTATAAGCCCTTAATTTTCATGAGCGTCTTTGGAACCATCGCAATTGACATATTCTGCGTATGTCACCCTTACATCAAATCACCGTTTTCTAATCCCTAGTCCTATTTCAGACCATCGGCCCACTTTTCCCCTTTGGTCAATACAATCTCCTTAACGGCTTGCTCATTCCTGTTTCAATTTATATGGGTATCGCCATTGTGGTCACAATCTTTGTTTTCCCTCAAACAGCCAATCATGCTTTCTTGGGAACCGTCACACACCTTCTTAGTCAAATTAAGTTCCTACTCGACGCGCAAGAAGATTTGCTTACCTCGGCTCCGAGGTCAATCGTCCCTGGGAGCACGAAGTACATGCGATTGCGTGCCGCTAGATTGTCAATGTTTACAATTCATCAAGGATGTACGTTCTTGTCAATGTGTTTTGTCACTAAATCGGTCCAAGCGTAGTTCATAAAGTGACGCAGCAAGGCAAGTTCATAAATGCAGAATTTAGCTGGGGTCGCTGGAACGGTGACGACGCAAAGCAACTCGAAGAACCGTTGCTTCGTGTCATCTTTCGCATGAGTAGGCGGTTCTCTACCCCATTTTATTCCAGATTCTCATCTTTTACAGGTGGCCTCATGGGCTTCGTGAGGTCTGTTGGTCGTAATGCACCTTATCCTGCAGCGAAAGTTCCCAAGTCTGTTGAAGAGACATCACAGGGCGGAGGAACAACGGATACGTTCCTTGTGCAACAATTGTTTCAACGAAATGCGGCCCGTGAGCGCGAAAATTCTCTTCGCCTCGTCGATCTCTTGCCACGACTGCGCGAAACGACATTCGAGCTCCGCTCTGCTGCATCCAACGCACTCACCGTAGTCAGCGATACTATCAACTTTGTAAACGCCACTCGCTGGAGCTGGAGTAGTACCGTAGATGGAGTCACTGAACAGGAGCGTAGCTTAGATTCTGCAGCCGAGCGCCTCAAGAGCGCTCTGGCCGAGTTCAAGGCAACGGAACGCCTCCGTCTCCTTGAGCCGTTTGAGCCGCACGTCCGCTCTCCCACTCCTCCGCCCCGTAGTCTTCTCCTGTGCTATGTCTTCAGTGCATCCATCATCGTTGTCTCCGAAGCCGTCCTTGCAGTTGTAGAGACGGTTCAGCAAATTACAAGCAAACGCAGAATGAACAGGTTGTGGGCGCCGAAGGGCCTACGCCAGCTCGCGCATACCGTTTTCGTGGAAAAGACCACAGAAGGTGATTTGCATGCTTACGGAGAAAGCCCAGAGGTTCAGGAGATCGTTCCGGACGATGATTATGAACAGAAATTCCGTAAGTGTTGGTGCAGGCCCACTGCGGATCTCCACCTAACTTATGTTGTCCCAGGGCGGGACCCGGACAGCCGACCGCCGACGAATGCTTTACAAAAGATTATGAGCGGCCTACACGTCATTTACCAATGGTCCAAAACTCCGGAGGCTCTGGTACACCTCGTTTGATTGTGAAGCCGAAGATGCGCGTTTAACGAGCCTCTTCCCAGTTCGTGTTCAGATATGTGTTCGTCTCAATTGCGCTTTGGGTGCCAGCAGTAGTTAGGAGGACCGCATGTACGTTTCACCCATGCACCTGCTCATATAAGTCAGTGACCTGCTTGGTAGACTTCTATTATGTACAGAAGGGTGTCTGGTATGCAAGGCTCAGGTTACATTCACTCCGACTCTGACTAGTACCATGTCACAGGGCACTTATAATGGCTCAGACAACGTTGACAGTATATGCTGGCGACCAGTTGTTTAGGTCTGTGGATCTTCTTTCTCTGGCCTGACATCCTTGACTATAAAGTGGAATAGTTACTTCTCTCGCTTGACTGCGACGTTCGTTGGCCTCATAATTGGGTTGCTAGTTTGGTATGTTGGTGAGTCGCATAGTCTCCCCTCTCCCCTCTCTTAGTTCGAACGTCATACATTCAGGGAATGCCCACGCACACGGAAATGCCTACGGAACAGCGGCCAGCGTCGCTGTCTTCCTTGTGCCTATCATGTTCATCCGATTATTCGCACCTCAGCGATATCTTCAGGCTACCATTCTGATGGCTGTATGTGTCGATTCTCCTTCATGGAATCTCTTGATCCCTACTTTCCTTCAGGCTACTGTTAGCCTCACCGTAGGGTACTCCTGGATAGACGGTCATCTCCCAGTCATCTCCAATGTCGGAATTGGTTGGCCCATCGCCTGGAAGCGTTGGACGTTAGTTATGATCGGTGTGTCACACCATCGACTTTGCTGAATTATACCTACTCACGCGAAGGCTAGGCTCTGCTGCTTCCTTTATCGTGATGCTTTTACCTCCTAAATCAGCCCGTAAAGCCGTGCGGCTTGGCTGCGCCAAGACCGTTACCTCGCTGTCTCACGTATATGCATTGCTTATGTCCGCTTGGATCAGGGACACTGTCTCGAAAGAGCTGAAGTCCGGACGGCCAGCATGGACCAACTCCTTCCGGAAAAACATGACTACTGTCGCACTACAACTTGCTGACATGAAAGAGACCGCGAGATTGGCGAGATGGGAGGGGAGCGTGCGCGGCCATTGGCCATACGAAGAATACAATAAACTCGTTGATGTACAGCAAGAGATGGTCGTCGTGTTCTCGCAGGTACGTTCAGTTGCCCTTTGACGATCCGCGCTTAATGACTCCGAAAAGCTTGCAAGCGCGCTCTTCGAGCTCGATGACGACTGGCGATCAGACTTCTTACATCACACTGAGATCGTTAATCCGAACTTTGTGGGTGCCTCTTTGATGGTCCGCCATGCCCTATAGGCGTTAATTCCCCTCCCCTCCAGATTTCTGATGTCCTCTCTGTGTTCTCGCTTGTGGGGCAGTCCCTCCGTACGGGAGAGCCGATGCACGCTGTGCTTCCGCAGAGCTTGCTTGATCGACTGCTCTACCACGATACAGTAGCAGGCGTTACGCCAGTGGCTACAGGTATTGATCATGCACAACAACTGCGCTCATTGAACTACTTTTTCTACGCAACGGCGGTAGTAAGTGTACTTCAGATCACTGAGGTCAGCGTCGGTCTATTGTCTCGAGATGAGAACATTTATTGATCATAGTTGATATGTATAGCTGCTAGATCAACTGCATAGTATCACGCGTAACCTGTGCGGGGAGGTGCCGTTCAGGGGTTTCGAGCAGTGGAAAGATGTTCATCAGCGTGCGCACGCGCCAGCTGCCACCTCAACGGGATCTGGTTCTGGCGTACTGTAGAGATCTTGCCTAGTCTTTTTGAGGACTACTTCGCTAGCTAGTTTCATTGGCTTTCGGTGCAAATCTATTTTCTTTTCCTATTGGTTATGACATTCACTGTCACAGTATGGCAAACAATGGGTGGATGCTTGTGCCCCGCACGCCTTTCATAGTACAAACACGAACTTTTCATTTTCTCGAGAGCGCCCGATTTGTCTAATCTTTACAATAAGGCCTATACTTCGTCATTGATAGACATAACATAACAGCTCGTCTCAGACGTGATTCAAGCCTGGAGTTTCCCGCGCAGCACCTTCTTCAAGGCCTCGCCATCCTCAGCAAATTTTTTGATACCTTCGTGAAGTTTGTCGAATGCCATTTGGTCTTGAAGAAGCGCCCAGCGGAATTCGGGCTCATTGTCAATGTAGGAGACCTTGGGAATGGGGTCTGCCTGGGCAGCGGCATGGGCGTTCAGCCTCTTGGGGACATGATCGGTGCTGTTCCTGAGCTCCTCGAGGAGCGAGGGTGAGATAGTGAGGAAGTCAACGCCCGCGAGTGCCTTGATCTCGCCAACCTGAAGGAGATACACGTGTGAATATAGCGACACGTGTTACGAGCTGCGATGACAACTGATACATACGTTACGGAATGATGCGCCCATCACTATAGTCTTGTACCCATACTGCTTGTAGTAATTGAAGATACGCTTGACCGACTGTACACCAGGATCTTCATCACCTTCGTAGGTCTTCCCGGTGGACTTCTTGTACCAGTCGAGGATCTAGTTCACAGGAGTCAGCTTATGTAAGATGACGGAGCAGTGAGAGCATGATGACGTACTCGGCCAACGAACGGGGAGATCAGAGTCACACCAGCCTCCGCACAGGCGACAGCTTGACCGAAGCCAAAGAGAAGGGTGAGATTGCAGTGAATGCCCTCATCACGCTCAAGCTCGCGGGCGGCCTGGATGCCTTCCCAGCTAGATGCGATTTTAATGAGCACGCGCTCTTTCTTGATTCCGACAGATTCGTAAAGAGAAATGAGGTGTCTGGCCTTGGCTTTGGTACCCTCCTTGTCAAAGGAGAGACGGGCGTCAACTTCAGTGGAGACACGGCCAGGGATGATCTTAAGGATCTCTTTGCCGAATTCGACGAGCTGCAATGGGCCGTAAGTTGGGGGGAGACGGAAACTGTAAGAAAGTTGTCCCACCAAGCGATCGGAAGCGGCATCGACTTGTTCCTCGATGGTGCGGCCTTTCCCTCTACCGTAGGCGATGGCAACATCAATCAGACGGGAGTACGCGGGTTTGTTCGCCGCAGCAAGTAACAACGACGGGTTTGTCGTCGCGTCCTACCGCAACATAAGCCCCAAACTGAGATGTGATCACATCGGTCATTTATGAGCTTGCCTGAGGCTTGTAGACATCGATGGCTATTTCAATTGCAGTTAGGTGGGGAGGATATTGTGAGAAAAGTAAGTAGAGCCTACATTCAAAGTCGCCAGAGTCGGAGACGACAACTGTTCCTGTTTGCTTAAGTTGGTCGAGTGAGGTGGTCATATTTTAAGGAAGCGGGGAGTCCGAGTCTGAGTCCGACCAGTGGCGGATCAGATCATGATATACGACTTGCTCTGTGAAAATGGTTAGTCAGCGCCACGCAAGTCGACACCCGGCCACACAGTCAGACCCGGCCTCGCACGTTGACATCGGATGTATTTGATCGTTCTCAAGGTCTGTTGGTGACCTCAAAGCTACACTTACTCCTTTACCAGTCATCTCATACTGGTGGAAAGTCAGGGATAAGACATGTCAATGCCTAGTGCTTCGGAAACCGCATTCTCGTTATTCCCATAGCTGTAACCCGGATTCGTATTTAGCTTAGCAAGCTCAAGTCAGGTAGTAACAACAGCAATTTCCACGCTGTCCTCGCATCACGGAATAATTTTACTACGTCACGTCACGCCTCAACACCTGTGCAATGATGCTCAAGACGCCCACATTTCAGCTCCTTAAAGATGGGCAAAACCTCTCATCCTACCATTCGGGTCTGGGAAATCTGATTGACAGCTCCAAGCGTTCCCTCTTACCCTGTTCCTAGCTAAATAGGTCCCAGGCACAAACACTTGGCACCGAGCTGACAACACTGATTCGTCTCGTCCAAGGT
>QFDW01003628.1:0-29426 GCA_003315895.1 Lactifluus rugatus | reverse complement strand
TTACTAAGAATTTCACACCATGAGGCACTAATAATTATTGTATAACAGCAGGATTCGAACTCTCAATGTCCGTATGCTCACGTGATTACTCATCGCAGGTTTACCATTGCACCACAGGATCTCACACTAATACTCCAATTATGTCTTATATAACTAACATGGCTGGAGTGCTCAGCCATGTGTGAGTGACTAAGTCGTGCAAGGTGATGTGGGACTGGATTACATCCTTTGAGGGTGACATGGGCCCTACTTGTAGTTGCACATAGTATCCGACTGACCTCGCAACAGCCCTGAGCTGCTGCTACTTCTGCTGCCAGACCTGATTGTGACAGATACTTGCAGAGCAGCCTGTGGTGCAAGATCACATCCTTGCTTGGCACATACCTGGACGTCCGAGTCTTCTGGACCCCCCCCACACAAGCCCAGCAGCGCCATTGACACATTCACATTCTGGCCTGCACATGTAATTTTGAGCACATGGAGAGATTGTCGTGGTTAAGGCGAGGCAGATGTCGAGCATGCAGGAGCTAAGATGATATTGCCAGATTTGCTGTGTCAGGTTCGTACCACTTTCTTCCATCCCTCCACTCACTGAAGTCATTTATCTTGTCATAGTGTTGCCTGTACAGCTTTTCCACATGATTCTTCCTCTTACTGTCACACTTGCCTCTGAGCTCCACACGCTCGCCACCAACAGCCACGCCATGACATCCCGAATGTCTCCCAACCAAGCACTTCTCCTCACTTCTCACCCTCCCTGTCTACATGCCGATTACATCAGTGGCCAGCATGTGAACTTCTGCAAGCACCCAACTTGACCTTGACAACACTGTCAGCCATACAGACTCTGGCTCAAAGAGCAGTGCTGCTAGTTTGAACAATTATGACCACCCTGACCCATACAGTCCGTCTCTCTCTCCCCACCTCTTACTCATTCTCACCCTTCGTCTTCCTAGGTCAACCAGATACTGACTTGGATCATGATGTCTACGCACAACATTTAGCACCATCCACAGAATCTCTCAACGGCGTCCATTCTTCGGCACCAACCTTGGGTGATTTTGAGGCAGCTCAATTTGGTGGCAGCTGTGAGCCTTATCCTGCATGGGGAGCCGATTGCACCATCCCACTTTCGAAAGAGGAGATTGAAGACATTTTCATTGACCTCCATAAGAAATTTGGCTTCCAAAGAGACTCTATGTGGAACATGGTCCATTACCAACCCTACTTCCCACCCCCATTGGTGTCTGTTTCTGATGGGCTCTTATTCTAGTTCGACTTTACCATGCACCTCCTTGACAGCCGCGCGTCTTGAATGTCTCCCAACCAAGCACTTCTCACCCTCTATGCCGACTACATCAGTGGTCAGCATGCAAACTAACCTGACCGCAAGTGGTATTTTGCCGCTCAACTTGACCTTGATGACACTGTCGGCCATACCCAAAATCCTGGTCTCCAGCGCCTCCACTCCAAGCATGGTGGCAGCTGCAGCCACTCTGAGAAATCTCTCACCAGTGCCCTTGAATGCTGGCATCAGGCGATGAATAACATGTCCCAGTATGACCGCATGCATCAGATAGCCCTTTATCTCCTTTGCTGGGGAGAGGCCGCCCAAGTTCATTTCGTCCCCGAGTGCCTCTGCTTCATCTTCAAATGTGCGGACGACTATTATCGCTCTCCCAAGTGCCAGAGCCACATTGACCCTGTACCTGAAAGCCTTTATCTTCGTGCTGTCATCAAGCCTCTTTACCGCTTCATTCATGATCAAGGCTATGAGTCTGTCGACAGCAAGTTTGTACGGCGAGAACGTGACCACCATTGCATCATCAGTTATGATGACATAAACCAGCTGTTTTGGTATCTGGAGGGCATTGCCCACATCGTCCTCATGGACAAGGTGCTCCTTTCTCTTCCTCATCTGCCTGTACCAATTCATATTGATTTTCCCTTGTTCAGACTCACCTCATGGACATTCCTCCTGCGCAACGCTTCATGCTTTTCAACCACATTGATTGGAATCATGCATTTTTCAAGATGTATTATGAGAAGTGCTCTTTCGGTTACCTGCTCGTTAACTTTAATTGCATATGGGTCCTTCACATCTCCATATTTTGGTTCTATACTGTGTATAATGCTCCAACCATCTATCAGCCAAAGCAAGGCCATTCAAAGGCTTTAGCATGGTCGGCAATGGCGCTTGGAGGCACTGTCGCGACTGTCATCATAATTTTTGCAACGCTTGCAGAACTTTCATACATCCCTATGACCTGGAATAACACATCCCACCTTGCTCACCATTTGCTTTTTCTCCTTGTCACTCTCGCCCTAACGGCTGGGCCTACCATTTACATTACGCAGAGAATCAACAGGGTGGTGGTGGATCCCTCCCTCTCATCCTCAATTCTTCATTTCTGTTGCTGCAACCCTCCTGTTCAGTATCATGCCCTCCAGTTGGATGTTTGTTGATCATGTCGCCGGCAAGTCGCGCAAGTATCTTGCTTCCCAGACCTTCACAGCCAGTTATCCCATTCTGCACTCTCAAGTGCACCTCGGGAGCATCTTTTTATGGTTCCTTGTCTTCAGATGCAAGTTACCGAATCGTACTTTTTCCTGATCCTTGCGTTTCGTGACCCCATCCGTGCCATGGCTGGAATGAAGATCCAGAATTGTCATGAAAAGCTGCTTGGAAATGCACTTTGCTGCAATCATGCCACCTTCACCCTCACTATCATGTTCTTCATGGATCTCGTGCTCTTCTTCCTCGACACATTCTTGTGGTATATCATTTGGAACACTGTCTTTTCCATCGCTTGTTCCTTCTTCCTCGGGCTATCAATCTGGACGCCCTAGAGAGACATCTACACTCATTTACCGAAGCGCATCTATTCCAAGATTTTGGCTACCTCAGATCTAGACATTCAGTACAAGCCCAAGGTTTATCCTATTTCACACCCACCCACATTCGTTGAACCAATCCCTTGCAGGTCCTTGTTTCTCAGATATGGAACATGATCATCATTTCCATGTATTGTGAGCACTTGCTTTCTATCGATCAGGTGCAGAAGCTTCTATATCATCAGGCTGATACCCCAGATAGCCGTTGGAGTCTCTGTGCTCCACCTTTCTTCATTGCTCAGATCGACAAGGGTTTCAAGGGCAGTCTCTTCCTGCCTGGTTCTGAGGTGTAACATACTGTAAAATATTGAGAATACAGTAATGATATGATTTTTGGTAATCTGTGTTTGCGTGAAACTAAGATGTATGCAAAGTTTCAACAAGAAAAGATATAGATATAATAGTGCCTTGTCATAATAATTTGGTTATAATAAAGTATTGTAATCTAAAGTTATAAACAACAATACCTTATTAGTATAATTTTATTACAATAAGGTATTGTAATCTAAAGTTATAAGCAACAATACTGTGCGAGCCCTGTGGCACGCGTGTGAGTTCAGAGGGTACAATAAAGGGGGATCAATATTCTCTTCATTTCTAATGATGTCATCAATGATGATGTCCTCTTCCCATTCCCTCTGGGGACCTTATATACATAGAGATCTGTGGTAGGGAAGCATATAGTACAGACAAAGTGTAATCAATTGAGCCTGAGGCATAAAGGGAGTGTGGCCGAGGTGGCACTGTGGCACACAAATAGACGAAAAAGGGGTCCAAAGACGACAGGAGAGGATGCGGAAATGAGATGAGATGAGGCAGGCAAGAGAGTGCGAGACATGAGAGATTTTGAGGCCAGCGGTAATGCTGACCTTACAATACCTTATTAATATAATTTTATTACAACAAGGTATTGTAATCTCAAGTTATAAACAACAATACCTTAGTAATATAATTTTATTACAACAAGATATTGTAATCTCAAGTTAGGAACAACAATACCTACCCAATATAATTTTACAATAAAAAGGCATTGCAATATATTAAAATAAATAGTGTTACAAAAAAGGTATTACAAGTTCAGAATAGATTGAACCAACATTGTAAAACCTAGTTTCAAACGTCTTGGTGATGCCTGAGATTTGATACTAGCTATAACTTAAAGCTAGGACTCCATTGCACCAAGTACAATTTAGGCTTGGGTCTGTCAACAAACGAATTAGCCAAGTTGGCATTGGGTCCAGTCAAGCCTGTAACAAAAGTCAAGGCTACTAACATGGCTCCTCATATCAAGAGTTGCCCATACCCTGTACCAGGAAGAAGACACAGATTTATATTCAAACTGAAAGAACCTTACCAACACTTTCTCTTCTTCCTACTGAATGATGTACCCCGATCTCACGCCTGGGAACACAGTTATTTCTGTCAAATCCAAACATGTCCCTTCTACAGGAAGTAAAAAGAAATACTGATCTCCAAGACCTGGAGCAAACCAACCCACTATGGTTAAGCAAACAAGAGATTCGAGCCTGTGAAGCTCAGCACCACAAACACTTGACCAAAGCTTGCAACAACTTTGGGTGGTACCTTAGGGACCAAGATTTGAACTGACAAAGGGGATACATCTTCAAAATCTCCTGGCATCTACATTGTACTGAATTCATTGCAGAATCATTGGGATACATTCCTAGACAAACTGGCATCGCTTCCAGTCTTTTTAACTATTACTAGCAAAGATCATGAGCATTTTGTTAACACCCTGGTAGTGGTATACAACATGAAACTTAGAAACCTTACAAGAACACTCAAAGTGACCACCGACAAAGAAAAAGATCAAATTGCAGCAGACATTGCCTGATTAGATGAGTGGATTGAAGTAATTGAAGATCTTTTGTGCACAGATACAGGCATAGAAGTCAGACGAGGGGAACCCACCTTAGTAGTGATGCCAAGAAGATTACCACACCCTTTTAACAAAGACAACTTTGTTGACTACTAAAACTGGCAGAACAAAACTACAACGAATCCCTACATATCCAATTCATAACAACAAAGGAAGATAACAAGTACATTCTAACCTTCCTTAAACCTCAAACTGATGACGACCTTCTCCATTGGAGGAAAGGACTCATCTGATATCTTCACCCAAGAAACCCACAGAAGAAATCTACCTATTGTTTTAGAGACATGGACAATAAAAGACAACCCTGTGAATTTATCAATGGAGAATGGTATAAACTAGAGTACCATCGAGGACAATACAGAACTACTCCCAATCTTCTCCTCACTCAAGGAGAACTCCAGCACAACCAAGTCCAGGAGTGACCAAGTTCAGAACCACCTACCCCTGATCTGAATGAAGAAAGAGCATTAGCACTAACAGAACTGCAAAGTCCACCCAGTCAACAAGACGATGAACCTACCCTAGTAAACCCAACATCCCCTATCAACACTCTACTCACTCAAATGAGACCAGAAGACCAAGAACCCATTGCCCCTGCATGACTAGTTGATACAGAAGTTGGACCCCTCTACATCCCACCATACTACATGCATGCCACCCAAGTACATACCCAGATGCAGCTACAAACAACTGGAGGAGGTCCTAGCCTTGGACGAGGAAGAACTCCCCCAGCTGGAGGGTCAGGAGGTGGTGGTGGGGCTGGAGGTGGTAGCAGAGCAGGAGGAGGAGGAAACCCACCTCAAGGACCACCACAAGAAGGTGGAAATGTGCCAGTAGGAGCAGCACCAGTCAATGGAGGACTACAAGGTGTTGCCCTAATGATCTTCACAGGAGACAGGAAGAAATGGGACCAATTCAAGCATGAATTCCAGGTCTACAAAAAAATGAATCAACAACATGATCAAATGACAGATGCATACAACAAAATGCTGCTAGCACTCTCTCTCATGAAAGGAGATGGAGTTACCCACTGGGTCATGGACTACATGGACGATCTAGAGCAAGACTATGTGCAGTACCATGGAACCCAAAGGCAAGGGATAATATGGACAAAATTCCTAGATGTGGCCAATGCAATGTTTACAGACACAACCAAGATGGATGATGCAATGATGGAACTCCAGAAGCTACACATGGATGGAGGCAATCTAGATGGTTACATTGCTAACTTCAATCAGTTTGTAAAGAAAGCTAGGTTAAGTGCAAATAACACTGGAGTAATGCTCTGGTTTCAACAAGGTACTACACCAGGTCTACTGGGAAGGATGTTGGAAGCTGCAGGACCTCAACCAACCACACTGTAAGAATGGCAAGATCTGGCCAAGTAATTGCACACAGCTTATCAGGAGAAAATGCATGAACTAGAATTTCAAGGAAAATGAAAGAAGCCACAGTGGGAAATCCTCCTGCAACAATGCAAGAAGGAACAAAAGCCATACAAAGATCCAGATGCCATGGACATTGATGTGGTCAAAACAAATTGGGGGCTTTCAGCTAAGGAACAGGCCAAACTAATGAAGGAAGGATGCTGTTTCAGTTGCAAACAGCAAGGACACATGATGTGAGACTATCCTAAGAAGAAGAAGGGGCCTCCCTTAGTAATCAAAAACCACAAGGTTGAGACCAAAAAAGAAGAAGAAGAAGAAAAGCCACTCAGTATGCTGGAAAGGATGAAGCTTCTAAAGAAAGAGTTAGGAGATATGGACTTCGACAAAACACTGGACCAAATTATGATGGAGCAGGATTTTTAAAGCACTCGACTCTAGCAGCAAGAGTAAGAGCAGACAATTCCAAAATTTGTACTATATCACAAGTGAATGCAATCAATGTCCCTTTTCAATTTACCAGTATGAAGAAACAAGCTGCCGACACTGCCCTCCTCAATAGTGGGGCAACAGAAAACTTCATAGACCCTGACATGGTCCAAAGGCTAGGAATAACTATGGTGGAAATGTCAAAACTATGATGGGTGTTCAATGTGGATGGAACACCAAACCAAGCAGGAGACATTGTTGAATACTATGTACTAAACATCAAGAAGGGGAGGGATGAAGACTCCCAACTATTCTTTGTGACAAAACTAGGTGTGAACCAAATGATCTTTGGCTACCCATGGTTGGCACAGTTCAATCCAATGATTGACTGGATGGCAAGAAAGGTTCTTGGACCACCAGTTAAAATCGGAACTACAGGAAAAAGCTAGAAGCTCAAGTGGGTGGAACAAATGGCAGCATAAAAAACAAGCATCAGCCAACAAATAGCTGAAAAAGCAGGGAAGGACCAAGAAACCAGAAAAGTTCCGGAAGAATATCAGCATCACAAAGAAGTATTTTTAGAAGAAGGTGCAAAAAGGTTTCCACCAGAACAACCAGAAGATCATGTCATCAAACTAGTGCCAGAAGCACCAAAAGTGATCAACTGTAAAACCTATTGGTTGACAGAAGAAGAAGAAGAGTTGGCTAATAAGCTCATCAATATCCAGTTGACCACCCACTACATCAGTCCATCCACATCACCCTGGTCAACCCCTATGTTTTACATCAAGAAGAAGGACGGATGATTACAACCTGTGTTTGACTACTGGGAAGTTAACAAGTGGGCAGTGAAAGACATGTATCCCCTACCACATATCAATGACATCTTTGATCAATTGAGGGGTGCAAAGATCATGTCAAAATTTGACATTTGAGATGGGTACTATAACATCTGAATACACTCCAACAGCCAATGGATTACCACAGTTAAAACACCAAGAGGACTTATGGAATGCAACGTCATGCTGTTTGGACTATGTAATGTACCAGCAACATTCCAGAAAATGATGGACTGAATTCTCCTCCCCCTCAAAGCCAAATATCCTTGCAATATTCACTGGTACATGGATGATGTACTAATTGTGACTGAGGACAATGTGACACAAGATTGACAAATCATACACAAATTTTTGGACATCCTTCATAATGAATCATTGTTTCTGAAACCAGAAAAGTGTTATTTTGAACAAGAACAGATCGAGTTCTTGGGCTACAAGATTGACAAAGGCACGATTTGCATTGACCTGTCTAAAAGTGCAGGACTAAAGGAGTGGCCAAGGGTATTAAAATCAGTGCATGACATTCACAGCACATTGGGAGTACTAGGTTTTCAATGACAATTTATCCTGGGATATGCCAACATCGCTCAACCACTCAATAATTTACTCAAAAAGAATACAAAGTTCGAGTGGACCGACCAGTGCATGCAAGTGTTGAACCAATTAATAGAGGCAGTAACTACTGACCCCATCCTGCAAAGGCCAGACAACAAAAAGCCCTATACCCTAGAGGTGGACGCATCACAGTATGCCACTGGAGGAATATCATTGTACCAACCAGATGAAGGAGAACAACTGAGACCTGTGGGATATCATTCAAAACCTTCAACCCAGCTAAAAGAAATTATGACATCCACAATCAGGAATTACTGGCCATTATTTGAGCACTAGAGCAATGGTACCACTTACTATTAAGTTCAAAACATCCCATTACCATGCTCAGTGATCATGCAAATTTACGGTACTTCAAGAAGGCACAAAAATCAACAGACAAGTAGTGCAATACCTATTAGTGCTGGCCGACTACAATCTGAAGATCTATCATCACCCAGGGAAAGATAACTGAGCTGATGCGTTGTCAAGACCTCCTGGCACTGATAAAGGGGAACAAGACAATGAGCTAAAAGTGGTGTTACCAGAACAAGTATTTGCCAAAGTGACAACAAACAAGGAATCAATGGCAGAGAAAGTACAGAAGGCACAAAAGGCCCATAGGGACGAAATGGAACAACTCCTCAAAGCAGGAAATGTGGAACAAATGGATGACAGAGATTATTATAGAGAAGGGAGAATTGTGGTACCCAACAACATCTTGTTGCAACAATGTTACAGATTGATCCACAAAAATGCCTGACTATGTTCCGAACCAGCAAGTGGCCTTAAGCACTTGCATGCTTCTCTGATATCTTGTACTATACATAGCAGTGAGTGGCCTTAAGCACTTGCTAAAGATTGACTTGTATAAGTAGGACAAAAGCTGGTAGCATGTATCCCAGCTTTGTCTTTACCATTTTACCCAAATCCACTATCTTCTCCCTTTCCCTCTGCTTAGCTGTGTTAACCCAGTGGTGGACCCTCGACTTAGCTCACTCCCCTCTCACCTCTCAATACCCCCACCTTCCGTGACTTGGTCAGACCAAGCACACCCCATAGAGCCATTACACGTCGTTGCTATCAAGCGACCCTGTGGCTTGAGCAGACAGTTGGGTAGCAGGAACCCCAACTCTACAGAAGACCTTGGACAGTTACCCTAGCATTGGGGACGCAAGGAGATTGTGGACAGTTAAGCCCTAGCATTGGGGATGCACGACAGACGCATATAGAAGACTTGAGGATAACTAGACCACCTCAACTCTTAGACAGGACACCTCTGGACTAGAAGGACAACGTGATCACCTTGCTAGACCCCAGTCGAGTCACCCCCAATTCGCCTCATTGGCACCTGGCCCAGTGGAGCCATAACAAACAAGGCCTTCTCCAACAGTATCATGACCATCCTACACAAGGACATCCAGGCACATCAAGAATGTGTCACTTTGTCATGCAAGATTATTGGTGGAAAAACCTCAAGAAATTTATTACAGAATATATACAAGGGTGTGCTGTATGTCAAAGCACCAAAAGCAATACCACCAAACCCACTATTCCTCTAAATCCCATTACTGCCAAACCACATGTGGTACCGTTCAGTACCATCAGTCTAGACCTAATTATAGATCTACTGAAGATAGGAAACCACAATAGTATCCTGACAATCATGGATCATGACTGCAGTAAAGCCAGCATCTTCATTTTTATTTTATTTTTATTTTATAGAATCTATTTCACATTGAGCAACAGATTATGGGGTATTACATGTGTGCTACACTATGAGGTCCATATTGGATAGTGCAGTAGAGCCCCATTTGGCTCCGCCATGTACTGTGTGTAAATAGAAGACAGAACCTCATTTCTTCTACTTATCCTGCAGTGTGTCTATGAGGCCTAATCTTGTCTGGCATTTCTTTGTGGTGTTGAGTCATTTCGAGCGTCAATTTGAAGTGTTCTCGTAGGGCTGGTCGGACGATAGGCTTGCCACCGAAATATGTCATGGTAGTCTTGTACTTGCAGCTTGTAGAGCAGAGGTGGCCAGAGGGGGGGTAGGGATTCAGGGTAGGGAAGTGATAGGGGCCCTGGGGCGGTTCCTCGGCTTGTTCGAGGTGGTGGGGGCCTTGGATTTCTCCTTGTCCTCCACAAACCAGCCCTTGTCACTAACTCCCTTATGGAGGGGGCACTTGTGTCTTCTCGCTGACTTCCTCGAAGCAAACTGACATCCACATATGTGGCACTTTTGTTTAGGGGCCTCGGCAGCCTCCACGGCCGTGCAGGCACGTTCCTTGCAAGAATCACGGTTCCTCTTCCATGCAAGACGCTTCTTCTCCTTATGGGTGGCTGTGACCTTTCGGGCGCCCTTGGTGAGACTGAAAAAGGAGTGGGGACCTTCCTCATTGAGAAGCTCTAAGATAAATCCAAACATCACCTTTTTCACCTTTGCAAGAGGGTGAGGTACAAGTGCAACAGTGCACTTGACCAGGTGAGCGTGGAATTGGGGAGTAAACTCAACCCAAAAAATTTTTCCATCTTCGGCCTTTTGGGCCAAGGTGGTCCCAAGAGAGGAACCAGCAACAACGGAAGATGTTAAGGATGTCGAACACAGAGAGGTCCGTGGCCTTAGAAGACAGTATCCTGCTTTTCTTAGCCTTCTTTTCTTCATCCCCTTCGCCCATGGGTTCAGGGGAGTCTGATTGGAAGATTTGGCGGAGCAGGCCAGGTAGGATGGGGGAGGGAGATGAGGTGGGTACCGGTAAAGCAACCTCAGGTAAAACCCCTTGGGAGGGGAGAAAAGGCTCCTGAGGCAAATTAGACTCGAGGGGAGTGACAGATTGCAGAGGGGAGGGGGGAAGGATGAAGCCAGACATCGTGGGAAAACCGTTGATGGTGGTGGTAAGAAAGCAAGAAGCGATGGCCAGCATCTTCATCCCATGTGACAAGACCATTGATAGCGAAGGAGTGGCACAAGCCTATGCACAATACGTATTCCCTACTTTGGACCACCCAAACATGCTACTGTATATCTGATAGAGACCTGAGGTTTGCATCAAATTGGACAAGACAATTATGCCGATGATTGGGGATCAAACAAAACATCAGCACAGCCTATCATCCCCAAACAGATGGACAATTGGAACAAATGAATTAGTGGCTGGAACAATACCTTTGGATATATGGGAATTTCCAACAGAATGACTGGGTGCAATGGCTACCTATGGCACAATTTGTACACAACTCATGGCTGAGTGAAACAACAAGACAAACACCATTTGAGTCAATCATGGGATTCACTCCAACTATCTGGCAAGCAAGTAAAACAAGCACCCTGCCAGACTTGGAACAATACAAAGATTATCTGATTGGATTGAGATACAGAGCACAATCAGCCATACAAAGAGCACAAGACATGGTACAAAAAAGAATGGAGCAGAAAAAGGAAAGACAACAGTATCAACCAATGAAGGAAGGACAAAAGGTGTAGTTAGAAGGCAAGAACCTCAAAATGTCACACCTGTTCATCAAATTGGCACCAAAAAGATACAGACCATTCAAAGTACTTCAGGTGATCAATCCTATGGTCTACAAGTTAAAAATACCAATCCAATGGCAAAAGAAGCAAGTACATCCCATGTTTCATGCTTTGCTGATCACACCATATAAGGAGACGGAAGAACATGGAGCAAATTTTGAAGAACCACCACCTGATATACAGTAATAGATAATAAAGAAGAATTTGAAGTAGAACAGGTGTTAGCCTCATGGTGAACAGGATGAAAGAAGACATTGCAGTACCTTCTAAAGTGGAAAGGATACTCCAATGCGCACAATAGTTGGGAGCCAGCTGATCAAGTCCATGTGAAAGAATTAGTGAAAGGATTCCACAAACAAAACCCCACAATGATAAGACGAACAAACATAAAAGACAATCAAGATTCTGCCAAAGAGTCAATGGTCCTCCCCAATGACTACCACTCCAGTTACTACCACACTCCCATCTCCCTTTGAAGCACCTTAGTCTCATCCTGATGCTGTCAAGCAATGTCTCACACCCATATCAGTCTGTTTGGCATGCATTGAAAATGACGCTATCCTATGCTCACTGTAAGATCCAAAGTGGTGGGAATCCTGCCAAAAAAGGGCAATTGTGTTTCATTTCCTACCAATAAATGGCAATTTTGTGTTCAGTCGATTTTCGGAGGGTGGCTGAAGGTGGGAAAAATCATCCACTTAGTGGATGATGTTCCTCCCATCTACATGGCAGGTGGTGGGATTGTTTCACTTTCCCACCAATTTCCGCCATCTAAAAATGGCTAAAAAGGATGAGAGACTGGTGGAATTTCCACCATTTTGGATCTTATAGTGGCTGGAGCCCTTGGCAATGGAAAATGACTAAGGTATACACAGATGGCCTTAGGACAATCACTGATACAGCATATGGGAAGATGACAATCCCAGATGAAGGGCCATTGGATTGGTTTGAAGAAATGGAGGAAGGAGGAGTCTGCATCAAAGGTCTCTCCCATTCATGAGATGACATGGAACAATATGGGGGCCCATTCACAGGGCTCAAATATCACAATGCCACAGATGGACTCATCAGGTCCTAAGTCCACCAACACATCTCTGTACACCATGAGGACCAATTTGATGGACTCATCCTCAATGGACAAATCATCTATACACTGCTCTACCTTTGAGGTGACAAGCCTCATGCAGCATGTATCTGGGCCCCTGGATTCACTGAGCGGAAGCAGGCCATGGCCCAGGCTGTTACAGACCATGCTAATACACTTGTGTGATGGAAAATTGATCTACACCACCACAGCATTGATACCTTGGGACTGGCATCCGGTGGCCATAGATGGCAGGATAGAAATCTGGAGGTGTACGACCCAAAGAACAAGGGAGACCACATAGGTCCTGAAGCAGTTTGTCATTACTGTGAATGATGGACCAATCACCACAGTGATCAATGCAACCATCCACATCTGTGCTGCCTCCCTTATGCGAACATCTGTTGTGTACATCCCAGTCATCATTATAATTGAGGAGGTTGCTACATGGACAACATAAAAAGAAGGTTGCAAGCTTCTGTGGACACTGAAGAACTGGTCCCACACAATAGAGCCAAAAGACAGGTGTTCTGGTGCAGACATCATGGTTGGTGGAACAACACGCCTAGGAGAGGGGGCACTGTTATGGAATGATCAGATGCAGGTGGTGGACTTAGTGGTGGACAGTATGGATGATGAGTAAGCCAAGTACTATATGCCATTGGCAGAACTATTATTTCTCATTCTCATCTTTTCCATCACCTTTCATGGGTGATGTCTGAGTCATTATGATGTCACCTTTCTTTCAGCTTCCATCCCATTCTCAATGACGGTATTGCAACTGTGGAGGTCCTCTTGTACAAATAGCATAAGTAGATAGGAAGGCTGGTAGCTTGTACCCCAGCCTTGACTTTGTTTACCTCTCTCAATCAACTTCTTGACTTGTTTGCTGGCAGAGTTCCGAGTCCTCATAGTGAGCTCCTCTGTCAGTTCCTTGTGTGCTCATCTCTATTCCCCTCTCATCTCTACCCCCAAATCTTCTGAGATTGTGGTCAGCCCATATCTCCTCTGATTATCTCTGAAAGTTGTCACCATGAGTGACCCTGAGATTCAATACTAGCTACTATAACTTAAAGCTAGGACTCCATTGCACCAAGTACAATTTAGGCTTGGATCTGTCAACGAATGAATTAGCCAAGTCAGCATCGGGTCCAGTTGAGCCTGTAACATACACACATCCCTCTGGGCTTGCTCTGCAAGCTGCTGTGCTTCCTGAAGGGCAGCACTGAAGCGCTTTAATGCAGAGTCCTTGACAATTTCAGCACAATTACTTGAATCACTTGAGGACTGTTCATTTTCTGTCTCATCCTGGGTATTGTATCCTGATCCTTCAACCCAATTAAGTGTTTCTGTGGCTGCAAGACATTTGAGTCATTTCGGATAGATTGTAAGTGCAATGCTTACTTTGTTTCCTTTCTTTCAGCACCTGTAGCTTTTTTGAATAGGCCTTCTTAATATTTTGGATCCATGTGCAGGCTGCACAACCCATTTTAGGCATTTATAGGGGAGTTTTTTTTTCTTTTTTTTTTTGAATGAGTGTTTATTGTCATCCAACATAAGCAACTAGACAGGAGCGTGTACTTGGTGCTACCAGAGCCATGTTAGACTGCTCTGTACGTGACATTCAAACCCTCTCTTCCCTCATTCCTCCTACCAAATGAAGTCCATGTTCCTGCAATGTTTCTCCTGATGGCTGGGCATGTAAGGTCTCCCAATGGATAAGCTGGCAAGCCAGGACTCTGCCATACCAGAGCCAACACCCTAAATGCCCCATGGGGACTCAGGCCAGAGGGTACTCAGATCAGACTAAGGACTTACCTAGTGATAGAACAATACAAAAGAGACAGTTTGAAAGAAATAGAGAAGGGCTAAGCAATCAAAGGAATGTGTTAAAGGGGCAGAGATAGATATTAGCAAAGAGAAAACAAGGGCCCTGCATGCCTCAAAAGGCCTAGCATTTTAGGGCCTAGCCTGAGGTCAATGAGCAGAAGGTCAGATGGGAGTCCCTACCATAGCCTTGCCTTTGGGCCATTTCCAGTCCTGGGGCTTGGCCAGAGGAGAGGAGTCAGGAGCCCACTTTGTGCCAGCAGGAGGCTTTGAGGGGGGATGAGGGGAAGTGTGGCAATTTCACCACTTCTTTACAGAAGCAGCCACACTGAAGAGGAAGAGAGACCTCAAGGCAAGGAGTAACCTTGCTTGAGATCCATCAGGGTCCTCAAATGCCACCATGAGGGATGACAAAGACCCAGGAGAGTATGTGGAGGGGTTGCAGACCCATGACAGACGTAAAGTCACATTCAGGGCCACATAGATGGGGTTAAGAGCTGTGAGTGCACGATGGCACTCATCAGCTGAGAAGGGGGGGGTGGTGACAGAGGTTCTTGTGGGGACTCCATTGATGAGGACAGAAGACCAACAAATGTTGGGTCTTGGGGAAGGGACAGGGACCACACCTCCCAGAGAGGTGGAGAGGAAAGGTATGAGGAGGGGGATGAGGGGAGCTATGGAGCCTTGGGTGGACCCAGGACTGCTGAATAGAACCAAGTTCCCTTTTGCTGTCCACCTTGCAGCAGCCAGTGGAGGGCGAGGGGGCAAGCAAGAAGCTAGATGTGTGCTGATTGCTCCACAGATTATGGCTGGTGCTGGCCATGTCTGCAAAGCATTGTCGCCAAGGATCTTCCCAAGTTCCACCATGAGGCTGGGTGGGATCTTAGGGGGAGAGGTTGCAACTTGAGCAAATGTACAGGGGGGGGTAGGGAAGGCCCAGGCTTCCCTTTCCCTTTTCCCTTTGCAGGGGCAGGGGGTTGGGGAGTAGGACCCACAGAGGGGGCAGGAGGGGGAGTGGGAGCTTTTGCCAGTCCCTGGATCGCTGTTGCCAGCGACAAAAGTTGAGCTTGAATTGCCCCCAGATCGTGTTACGGGCTCGACTGGGCCCAATGCCAACTTGGCTAATTCGTTTGTGACAGACCCAAGCCTAAGTTGTACTTGGTGCAATGGAGTCCTAGCCCTGAGTTGTAGCTAGTATCGAGTCTCAGGGTCACTTGTAGTGATGACTTTTAGAGACTATCAGAGGAGATGTGGGCTGACCATGATCTCAGAAGATTGGGGATAGAGATGAGAGGGGAAATGAGATGAGCACACAAGTAACTGATGGAGGAGCTCACTATGGGGAACTCTGCCAGCAAACAAGTCAAGAAGTTGATTGAGAGAGGTAAACAAAGTCAAGGCTGGGGTACAAGCTACCAGCCTTCCTGTCTACTTATGCTATTCATACAAGAGGACCTCCACAGTCACAATACCATCATCAAGAATGAGATGGAAGTTGAGAGAAGAATGATGTCATACTGACATCACCCATGGAAGGTAATGGAAAGCATGAGAACAAGTAATAATAGTCCTGTCAATGGCATATAGTACTCAGCTTACTTATCATCCATACTGTCTGCTGCTAGGTCCACCACCTGCATCTGGTTGTTCCATAATAGTGCCCCCTCTCCTAGGCGTGTTGTTCCACTAACCATGATGTCCACACCGGAATACCTGTCTTCAGCTTGGTAGTGTGGAACCAACTCTTCATTGTCCACAGGAGCTTGCAACCTTCTTTTTATGTCATCCAGGTAACAACCTCCTTGGTAGTGACGATGGCTGTGGTAAACATGACAGATGTTTGCATAAGGGAGGCAATGGAGATGAGGGTGATTACATTGGTCATTGTGGTGGTCGGTCCAATATTCGCAATAATGACAGACCACCTCAGGACCTATGTGGTCTCCCTTGTGGTCCTCATGGTATACCTCTGGATTTTTATCCTGCCATCTATAGCCACCGGACACCAGTCCCAGGGTATCAATGCTGTGGTGGTGTAAATCAATCTTCCATCGCACAAGTGTATTAGCATGGTCTGTAACAGCCTGGGCCATGGCCTGCCTTTGTTCAGTGGATTCAGGGGCCCAGATACATGCTGCATGAGGCTTGTCACCTCAAAGGTAGAGTGGTGTGTAAACGATTTGTCCTTTGAGGATGAGCCCATCAAATTGGTCCTCGTGGTATACTGAGATGTGTTGGCAGACCCTGGACCGGATGAGGCCATCTATGGTATTATGGTATTTGAGCCCTGTGAATGGGCCTCTGTATTGTTCCATGTCCTCTTGTGAATGGGAGAGGCCTTTGATATGAACTCCTCCTTCCTGTGTTTCTTCAAACCAATCCAATGGTCCTTTGTCTGGGATCGTCATCTTCCAATATGCCATATCAGTGATCATTCTAAGACCATCTGTATATACTTTAGTCGTCTTCCATTGCCATGGGCTCCAGCAAAGGATAGCATCATTTTCAATGCATACTGAACAGACCGTCGTAGGCACAAGGTGTTGTTTGACAGCATTGGGATGCGACCAAGGTGCTTCAAACAGGGAGGGGAGTTTGTTGATAACTGGAGTGGCAGGGGTAGGAGTAGAAGTCATGGAGAGGATTGGAGTTGCGAGTCCACTAAGATCTTGAGCCTCTTTTATGTTCATTCAACGTATCATTGTTGGGTTTTATTTGTGGAATTCTTCTACTAATTCTTCTGCATGAACTTGATCTGCTGGTTCCCAACTGTTATTTGCATCAGAATACCCTTTCCATTTGAGGAGGTATTGCAACATCTTTTTCCTGCCTGTTCACCTTGAGGCCAACACCTGTTCTACTTCATACTCTTCATCATTTTCTATTATATCTGGTGGTGGTTCTTTGAAGTTTGCTCCATGTTCTTCTGTCTCCTTATATGGTGTGATTAGTGAGGCATGAAACACGGGGTGCACTTGCTTCTTTTGCCATTGGGTTGGTATTTTTAACTTGTAGACCACGGGGTTGATCATGTGAAGCACTTTGAATGGTCCATATCTTTTTGGTGCCAGTTTGATGAACGGATGTGATGTTTTGAGGTTCTTGCCTTCTAACCACACCTTCTGTCCTTCTTTCATTGGTTGATACTGTTGTCTTCCTTTCTTTCTTTCCATTCTTTTCTGGATCATGTCTTGTGCCCATTGTATCGCTGATTGTGCTCTATATCATAATCCAATCAGATAATCTTTGTGTCATTCCAAGTCTGGCAGGGTGCTTGCTTTACTTACTTGCCAGATCGTTGGAGTGAATCCCATGATTAGCTTGAATGGGGTTTGTTTTGTCATTTCGGTGGGCCATGAATTGTGTACAAATTGTACCAATGGTAACCATCATACCCAATCATTCTGCTGGAAGTTCCCATAGATTCAAAGGTATTGTTCTAACCATTGATTTGTTTGTTCTGATTGTCCATCTGGCTGTGGATGGTAAGCTGTGCTAATGTTTTGTTCAATCCCCAGTTGTCGGCACAGTTGTCTTGTCCAGTTTGATGCAAATCTTGGATCTCTGTCTGATATTACATGTTTGAGTGGTCCAAAATAGGGGAAGACATATTGAGCATATGCTTGCACCACTCCTTTGCTGTCAATAGTTTTATCACAAGGGATAAAAATGCTAGCTTTACTACAGTCATGATCAGTGATTGTCAGGATGCTATCCTGATTGCCTATTCTCGGGAGATCTGTGATTAGGTCCAAGCTGATGGTACTGAATGGTAGCACGTGTGGTTTGGCAGTGATTGGATTCAAAGGGATAGTAGGCTTTGTGGTGTTGCTTTTGGTGCTTTGACATATGGTGCACCCTCACACATATTCAACAATGAATTTTTTTAGGTTTTTCCACCAGTAGTCTTGCATGACAAAGTGACATGTCCTAGAGATGCCCAGGTGCCCTTTTGTTGGATGATCATAATATTGTTGTAGGATGTTTCGCTGCAGCCCTAGATCGTTGGGTACTGTATTTCTCCCTTCTCTGTAATAGCCTTCATTGTTCTTTTGTTCTATGCTTCCTTCTTTGAGCAATTCCTCCATCTCATTCTGATAGTTTTTTTGTGCTTTTAACACTTCATCTGCCAGTGATTCCTTGTTCATTGCTACTTTGGCAAATAATTGCTCCAGTAATACCACTGTTAGTTCATTGTCTTGTTTCCCTTTATCAGTGTTGGGAGGTCTTGACAATGCATCCGCTCAGTTATCCTTCCCTGGGTGATGATGGATCTTCAGATTGTAGTCGGCCAGCACTAATAAGTATCTTGCTACTCATCTGTTGATTTTTTGTGCCTCCTTGAAGTACTATAAATTTGCATGATCACTAAGTATAGTAATGGGATGCTTTGAACTTAATAGTAAGTGGCACCATTGTTCTAGTGCTCAAATAATGGCCAGTAACTCCCAATCGTGAATATCATAATTTTGTTCAGCTGGGTTGAAGGTTTTTGAATGATATCCTATGGGTCTCAGTTGTCCTCCTTCATCTGGTTGGTACAATATTCCCCCGGTGGCATACTGGGATGCATCCACCTCTAAGGTATAGGGCTTTTCATTGTCTGGTCTTTGCAGGATGGGATTGGTAGTTACTGCCTCTATTAATTGGTTCAATGCTTGTGTGCACTGGTCGGTCCACTTGAACTTTATATTCTTTTTGAGTAAGTTATTGAGTGGTTGAGCGAGGTTGGCATATCCCAGGATAAATTGTCATTGAAAACCTAGTACTCCCAATGTGCTGCAAACATCATGCACCAATTTTAACACCCTCAGCCACTCCTTCAGTCCCGCGCTTTTGGACAGGTCAATGTGAATTGCACCCTTGTCAATCTTGTAGCCCAAAAACTCAATCTGTTCTTGTTCAAAATAACACTTTTCTGGTTTCAGAAACAGCAATTTGTTACAAAGGATGTCCAAAAATTTGTGTACGATTTGTTGATGTTGTGTTATATTGTTCACAGTCGCAATTAGTACATCATCCATGTACCAGTGAATGTTGCAAGGATATTTGGCCTTGAGGGGGAGGAGAATTCAGTCCATCATTTTCTGGAATGTTGCAGGTGCATTACATAGTCCAAAAGACATGATGTTGCATTCCATAAGTCCTCTTGGTGTTTTAACTGCAGTGATCCATTGACTGTCAGGGTGTATTTGGATGTTATAGTACCCATCTCGAATGTTGAATTTTGACATTATCTTCGCACCCCTCAATTGATTGAAGATATGGTCAATATGTGGTAGCGGATACATGCCTTTCACTGTCCACTTGTTAACTTCCCAGTAATCAAACATAGGTTGTAATCGCCCATCCTTCTTCTTGATGTAAAACATGGGGGTTGACCAGGGCGATGTAGATGGACTGACATAGTGGGTGGTTAACTGGGTGTCGATGAGCTTATTAGCTGACTCTTCTTCTTCTTCTGTTAGTCAATAAGTTTTGCAATTGATCACTTTTGGTGCTTTTGGCACTAGCTTGATGGTATGATCTTCTAGTCATTCTGGTGGAAACCTTTTTGCAGCTTGTTCTGAGAACACTTCTTCATGTTGCTGATATTCTTCTGGAACTTTTCTGATTTCTTGGTCCTTCCCTGCCTTTTCAGCCATTTGTTGGCTGATGCTTGTTTTTTGCACTGCCATTTATTCTACCTATTTGAGCTTCCAGCTCTTTCCTGTAGTTCCAATTTTAACTGGTGGTCCAAGAACCTTTCTTGCCATCCAGTCAATAGTTGGATTGAACTGTGCCAACCATGGGTAGCCAAAGATCATTCAATCTGTGCCTAGTTCTGTCACAAAGAATAGTTGGGAGTCTTCATCCTTCCCTTTTTTGATGTTTAGTACACAGTATTCAACAATGTCTCCTGCTTGGTTTGGTGTTCCATCCATATTGAACACCCATTGCAGCTTTGACATTTCTACCGTGGTTATTCCCAATCTTTGGACCATGTCAGGGTCTATGAAGTTTTCTGTTGCCCCACTATCAAGGAGGGCAGTGTCGGCAGCTTGCTTCTTTGTACTAGTGAATTGAAAAGGAACATTGATTGCATTCACTTGTGATATAGTACAAATTCTGGAATTGTCCACTCATACTCTTGCTGCTAGAGTCAAGTGCTTCAAAAATCCTGCTCTATCATGATTTGGTCCAGCATTTTGTCAAAGTCCATGTCTCCTAACTCTTTCTTCAGGAGCTTCATCCTTTCTAGCATACTGGGTGACTTTTCTTCTTCTTCATTTTCTTTCTTGGTCTCAACCTTGCAGTTTTTGGTTATTAAGGGAGGCCCCTTCTTCTTCTTAGGACAGTCTCGTGTCATGTGTCCTTGCTGTTTGCAACTGAAGCAGCATCCTTCTTTCATTAGTTTGGCCCATTCCTCAGCTGAAAGTCCCCAAGTTGTTTTGACCACATCAACATCCATGGTGCCTGGATCTTTGTACTGTTTTCCTTCCTTCTTGCATTGTTGCAGGAAGATTTCCTACTGTGGCTTCTTTCTTTTTCCTTGAAATTCTAGTTCGTGCATTTTCTCCTAGTAGGCTGCATGCAATCGCTTGGCCAGGTCTTGCCACTCTCGAAGTGTGGCTGGTCAAGGTCCTGCTGCTTCCAACATTCTTCCAAGTAGTCCTGGTATAGTACCACATCAGAACCAGAGCATTACCCCCGTGTTATTTGTGCTCAACCTGGCTTTCTTCACTAAGCGGTTGAAGTTAGTGATGTAACCATCCAGATTGCCTCCATCCATGTGTAACTTCTGGAGCTCTGTCATGGTGTTGTCCACCTTGGTTGTGTCTGTGAACATCACGTTGGTGGCATTCAGGAATTTCATCCATATCTGTTCTTGTCCTTGTGTTCCATGATACTGCACATAATCTTGTTCCAAATCATCCATGTAGTCCATGACCCAATGGGTGACACCGTCTCCCTTCATTAGTGAGAGTGCTAGGAGTGTTTTGTTATATGCATCTGTCATTTGATCATGGGGTCAGTTCATCTTTTCATAGACTTGAAACTCATGTTTGAATTGGTCCCACTTTTTCTAATCTCCTGTAAAGATCATTGGAGCCACCCCTTGAAGTCCTCCATTGACTGGTGTGGCTCCTGCTGGTATGTTTCCCCCACCTTGCGGTGGTCCTTGAGGGGGGTTTCCTCCTCCTCCACCTCTGGCTCCACCACCTCTACCTCCTGGTCCTCCAGCTGGGGGAGTTCATCCTCATCCGATGCTGGGACCTCCTCCCATAGTTTGTAGCTGTGTTTGGGTGTGTACCTGGGTGGTTCAGGCATAATATGGTGGGATGTATAAAGGTCCAACTTTGGTATCTATGAGTCATGCTGGGGTGAGGGGTTCTGGGTCTTCCAGCATCATTTGCATCAACAGGGTATCAATAGGAGGGGTCAGGTTTACTGATGTGGGTTCATTGTCTTGTTGGCTAGGGGGACTTCTATGTTCTTCTGGTGCCAATGTCTGTTCTTCAGGGGGTTCTGGGTTTGATGGTACCAGGTCTGGTCTTTCTCTGACTTGGTTGTATTGCAGTTCTTCTTGCGTTAGCAGTAGATCCAGGGTGGTCCCATAGTTGCCTCAATGGTACTCCAACTCATACCATCATTCTCCATTGATAAACTCGCAGGGTCGTCTTCAACCACTCATGTATTTGAAGCAATAAGTGGGCTTCTTCTCTCGATTGCTTTTGGGATAGAGGTATCAAATCAGTCCTCTTCTCCACTGGGGTAGGTCATCGTCAGTTTGGGGTTCTACAGTGGTGAGTATGTACTCATCGTCTCCTTTTGTGGTGTTGAACTGGATGTGTAGGGAGTCATCATAGTTTCGTTCTGCCAGTTTCAGTAGTTGACAAAGTTATTTTTGTCAAAAGGGTGCGGTAATCTTCTTGGTGTCACTATCAAGGTAGGCTTGTCTCACTTCTATACCTGTGTCTGTATACAAAGAGCTTTGATTACTTCAATCCACTTGTCTAATCAGGCAATGTCTGCTGCGATTTGATCTTCTTCTTCATCGGTGGTCGCTTCAAGTGTTCTTGTTAGGTTTCTGAGCTTTGCATTGTATAACACTACCAAGGTGTTAACAAAATGTTCGTGATCATCACTAGTAATAGTCAAAAATACTGGGAGTGACACCAGTTTGCCTAGGAACGTATCCCAATGATTCAGTGATAAATTTGGCACAATGTAGATGCCAGGAGATTTCAAAGATATATTCCCTTTGACGGTTCAAATCTTGGTCCCTGAGGTACCACCCAAAGTTATTGCAAGCTTTGGTTAAGTGTTCATGGTGCTGAACTTCACAGGCTCAAATCTCTTGTTTGCTTAGCCATAGTGGGTTAGTTCGTTCCAGGTCTTGGAGATCACTTTTACTTCCTGTGGAAGGGACACGTTTGGATTTGACAAAAATAACTGTGTTCCTAGGCATGGGATTGAGGTACATCACTCAATAGGAAGAAGAGGAAGTGATGGTAGGGTTCTTTCGGTTTGAATATGAATCGGTGTCTTCTTCCTGGTACTGGGTACAGACAACTCTTAACGAGAGAGGCTGTGGTAATAGCCTTCTTGACTTTTGTTATAGGCTCAACTGGGCCCAATGCCAACTTGGCTAATTCATTTGTGACAGATCCAAGCCTAAGTTGTACTTGGTGCAATGGAGTCCTAGCCCTGAGTTGTAGCTAGTATCAAGTCTCAGGGTCACTTGTAGTGATAACTTTCAGAGACTATCAGAGGAGATGTGGGCTGACCATGATCTCAGAAGATTGGGGATAGAGATGAGAGGGGAAATGAGATGAGCACACAAGTAACTGATGGAGGAGCTCACTATGGGGAACTCTGCCAGCAAACAAGTCAAGAAGTCGATTGAGAGAGGTAAACAAAGTCAAGGCTGGGGTACAAGCTACCAGCCTTCCTGTCTACTTATGCTATTCATACAAGAGGACCTCCACAGTCACAATACCATCATCAAGAATGAGATGGAAGTTGAGAGAAGAATGATGTCATACTGACATCACCTATGGAAGGTAATGGAAAGCATGAGAACAAGTAATAATAGTCCTCTCAATGGCATATACTGTAGTACTCAGCTTACTCATCATCCATACTGTCCACTGCTAGGTCCACCACCTGCATCTGGTCATTTCATAACAGATCGTGGTTGTTCTGGCTCAGCAGAAGATGGGTGGTGTCAGAGTGTGCAAGAGCTGCTTGAATCTGTTCCTGCAAGAGGAAGTCGACCAAGGCCTTAGTGGGGCAGAGAGAGGATCCAAGAGGGTTGGCAGCTACTAGTAGGAGAGTAGCTACTGCCCTTAGATGCAGTTCAAAATCAGTGTAAGTGGGTGCAGAATTGTATGCAGAAGGAGGATTTTTCCAATCCCATGTATTGGACATGGTGGTGTGTTGGTCATGGCAAGCCATGTGGATGATTTGTAGGGGAGTTATTACTGTCTTAATAGAGAATGTCTCTGCGTTAGTAAAATGCCACGTGACCCAGAATAAGGTGGCCTTTTTTCGCACCATGTCATGCTCCTTATTTGGGATACTCCCAATGAGTTGGCACGCAAGTTGTGAGATTGTATTACAAATACTATTTTTTTTTAAAGTCAGTCAAGCAATATTTATAAGCTTTTTTAATAAGTCATTCATTGTGAGAATAACTTCAAAACTTAAGTTATTTATATAATCAGTTAGGTGCCAGGCTGTGCAAAAGGACAAGGTATCTATTCAGAACTGTATGTTACATAAGACACCTAAATAGCTGATGTAATCTATGAGGAACTTGGTGCATGTGCAAAGGGGAGTTGGAGCATGTGCAAGGGTGGGAATTGCACCAGAGGGCAATGCCTAGGAAGGGGGGCATTTCCAGAGGCAGATACCATTGGGGAAGGGGCTGCCAATGCATGTGCATGTACATTTTCTGCAGCAGAACGCGCATCGGGTTTAGCACATTTGCCTGATCGCTCACCGCCATTGTAAGGGTCGGTATGAAGATGCCACCGCTTACCCTTAGTAGCGACTCCTATACTCCGATCGGTTAGCCCATGTTCCTTGGGTTGCTGCTTGCACTTGGGAGCGCGTTTGACACCCATGCGCTTGGCCATCTCTGGCCAAGATTTCTGATTGGGCGTGATCTTGTCCCTATCAGGTAATGCACTAGTCCCCTCTGTTGACGCAATTGCCATGGAAAGGCTATATTTAGCCGAGCAAATGGCATCCATTACAGCCAAAGATGGTGTAGATTGGTTGATATGTGCTGAGATAAGCACCTGTGATAGTGTTGTAATATCCTGAGTGAGCAACTGCAAACTCTCCTGAGGTGTGACAGTGCATGGCCAGTTCAGAGTCAGTGTTGTTTCTGGGGATTTGGTAGGGCCAATATTATGGATATCAGGGGCTAAATGAGGGAAGTGCACATAGATAGCTGCTATGTGCTTGCAGAACCACACTCTCAGGAAGTCAGCACAGTCACATGTTCCTTGATCAAGATCTATTGCATAATACATTCCCAGATGTGAATGGGAAGCAATGTTGATGTAAGTCGGACTGAATTGCACAATTGAATTGGCAGAAATGTCCCTGGCACTCGCCAGGATTTCCTGCTGCCACTCGCCAGCAAGGTCTGGGCCCTCCAACCCTACATTTTGTCTGCCATGCTTAATTTGATATTCTGGGTCCATATACTTGACTAATGTGTATCTGATATGATCGATCTGGCGATTCCACTTCCTGTTCAGGCAATGGGACTTTAAGACATGGTGATACCTAGATCAAGCTTGTTATCAGTTATCTTATCATAGCAAAAAGCATTCACATACAATTCAATGAGCATATTTGTGTCCCCTTCCTCAAAGATAGTTCAATTTTTTTGTGCAACTCTTGACTATAAATGAGACATTGGAAGCCACTTGTCAATCAAGTATTTGATAAGGGAATCTGGGATTTCAGGATTGTGTGAGATCTCATCCCAGATGTGAGTAAACTCAGTCCGATCTTCCATTTCCACCCACTTCTTGATCTTTTCCCACAGTGCTGGGAACTGATCTGTCATGAAATGGGATCGCATTGCACACAGCACATGCCACATGCATAGAAATGTCTGGCTTTGTGGATACACAACCTGGATTGCAGCAACCTGGGCCTGGTTGCAATCAGTCATAATCTCTGCTGGCCAGACCGCCAGGCTCACATCCTTTACCTAATGGAGGAAAAATGAAATTGTATCTGTAGTCACATTTGATGTAAACATCCAAGCAACAGGAACACCTAATTATGATCATAAGTGCACATTATCCAATTCCATAACTGATGATTACATACCATGGCCCCACTGGTCCCTAGCGATAATCATAAATAGCAATAGATCTTGATATTGAGTAACATTGTGAGTCGCATCAATGCCTATGAATCCATTGCCAAGGCGCCGGAATGTATCAAGTTGAAATCTTGTCTGTATACAAAGCACAAAGGCATCAGGCTGTAGTCTTGATCCAGGGGGAGGTTGATCAAGCTTATATTTGTAGAATGCATGCAGATTGTCCAATTTCAGTCTATCAATCCATAATCTAGTTGAGATTGCATCCTCTGGATGGAGCCGGATCTTATCATCATCAAGCACATGAGATACTTGACAGACATCCTGGAGCACAATGTAATGGTCCTGGCTGCCTTCAGGGGCCAAGTTATGGATGGTGTGCACCTAAGGGATGTATTAGATCTGTGCTAAGAATTAAGC
Organism: Lactifluus rugatus; assembly: GCA_003315895.1. Taxonomy (NCBI): domain Eukaryota; kingdom Fungi; phylum Basidiomycota; class Agaricomycetes; order Russulales; family Russulaceae; genus Lactifluus; species Lactifluus rugatus. The sequence continues at coordinate 3,192 of QFDW01003628.1, read as the reverse complement.
TAGATTATGCACGATCTCCCTTGGATCTATCTTTTTCTCCAACATAGATTTAATCTGTTCATGGGAAGCATGCAAGATACGCATGTAAGCGATATTGTCTGAGCCAATTTCATGGTCATGACCCTCCTCATATCGTCCAAGGATGATTGGCGTGTGAGGATATAGCTTGATCACGATCTTACATCAGCAACCCGTCTTTTTGGTGTCCTTGCTCTTCCAATCAGGGCACTTCTTCTGGTATTTACTTTTGCCACCAGACAGCTGGCATGAGCACACATAATGGCGCCTCAGGGTCCATAGCTTGTTTCTGTATGCAACACGGGATACAACAAGCTCAATGGAGTAAGCAAGTTCTTCCTCTCGGTGCCATGTGTCAAATTCAGCTATATTGCTCCATTGATGCAGGTAGAGGCCACTCTCCTGGTTATGATTGAAGCTTCCCAGCTGCTGGGAAGTTGCCAAATCATCGCCTAAGTGGAGCATAATGAATGGGGCACTCGGCCCAGTTGTCATCTCAGGGGCCCCTGGCACAACATTCAATTGGAAGGGTGGTAGCATTGTCATTCTCAGTGGGGAGCAGCAGACAGAGTTGGAGGATGGAAAAGGTGTGTGCTGACATGGTTTGCAAACATGCCCAACCCCCTCCCTTGTTCACACCCTGGCCACAATCCACTCAGCCACAATATCTTATCAGATTTCGAAGATTAAATAATTAATATCATTGTATATTAAAAATACAGTAGTAAATACTATTGTAAGGTCAGTGTTACCGCTGGCCTCGAAATCTCTCATGTCTCGCACTCTCTTGTCTGCCTCATCTCAATTTGTCTCACATCTCATTCTGTCTCTGCATCCCTTCCCGTCGTCTTCAGAGTTTGTTGCCCTCTATTCATGTGCCACAGTGCCACCTCAGCCATGGTGTGTTTGCACCTCGGCCTTGTTCTTGATCCTTGTGGCCCCACACCACCCTCATGTACCTGCAATCACCTTTGTTCTGCCTCATGCCTCGTGTCTCCTAGTTTCCTGTTTGAACTTAGCCTGTCTCGTGCTGGCCATTGTTTGACTTTTGTGGTACTTTCTATGTTCCTTTGTCTCTGGCCCATGCTGCGACTCATGTCAGGCCCAGACTATTAATTTTTCACATATTCTCTCCTTCGAGGAGTGAACGAGCATCCCATGAAGCATTCTGAGGGTGCACGCTTCTGCTTTATTTTTGTTTTCGGCTCCATGCTTTTTGGCCTCACATCTCGATCTTGCCTCCTATCTCATACTACTTACAACTTTTTGAAAGAGCCTGAAAAGCTCTCTTTGGCTTCCTGACTCAGTATACTTAGTTCCACTCTACCCATATGATTATCTCAATGTCCGTACTTTACACTCGAAGTACTGGTTCTAGGGCTCATTTTCTGATACTTAAAAAGCTTAAGAAAATACACTGTAGTGATGACTGAGTCCTCGTGTTTGTCTCCTCCTCACATTTCTTGTGTGTAACGCTCTGAGAATCAGACTCGACGAAGTCCTTGCTAGCTTCTCACCTCCTACTCTTTCACCTTCGACCTTCAGCTCCATTCCACTGCCTCGAACTCACATGTGTGCCACAGGGCTCGTACACTATTATACATTTAATGTAAGAAAATGTTATTATCTAAGCCAATTTCAATGCCCACTCTGAATGACTAGGTGATGACTAATACATCATCCCAATGTGGAATGTCCCATGGTGCGAATTTTCAAAGACTCCCAGAATAGGTCACATGAAATACACAATTTCTGTGTGCCATTTTTCCAAGATTGCATAAATAATATCAGAAGAATAAGATCATGATAATGCATTTACAACCAAAAAAGTAAAACCTCAAAGGGTCAATCAAATGGCAATATTTTTGAAAAGTGTCAAATGAGATACAAAGCTGTAGACCTATCCTATCTATCTCACTTGCCAGAATATCATTTCCATGTGTTGTGTTTGAGGAGTTGAGGATTCTGTGGATGCTCCTCAGGACGGAGTTTTGGCTTACATAACCCATGCTTGTTCCTGATGTCCGCTACCTTACTAGCCGAGACATTCGGCCATCCCCCCTGCCGACCGTCCCTTAAAATGCTGATCTACTCCGATATTGCAATAGTCGTACCACTCATCATGGTGTAGCCCAAGCCGGCTACGTAGACGGGAGATTGTTGGGGCCCACCTAGTGGTAAATTGTGAGAGGGACGTATGGTGATTACTAGAACTGTACAGTTCACCAGTAGTACTGGTGAAACTGGTGGGAGGAAGCAGCACCGAATGAGGAAACATGCAATGACGAGCTAGGGCCTGTCTGAGGTCACAAGGCTGCCCTGATTCTTGCCCGCTTTCACGAAATACAATAACGACTCCGACTCGGAGTCTTCTTGGTTTCATTACACACAATTCTCCAATGTCTCAAGACCCACACCTGGCTATCAACGTAGCTAGTCAAGAGCAGGCAAACTGCCAAGGTATGTTACACTCACAGTCCTTTCGCAATCTCACTCGATGCCGCTGCCTCAGACCCGGTTCAGAGGGCTCAATATCAGGGAGGGGAGCCCGAATTTTCTGATAGCTCCGGGCCTCTCTTCTCCATGTACCAGTGGATGACAGAGGAAGCAGACAAAAAAGTGGTTGAAGAGTTGAACCAGACTACTACGGGTACCATTATCTTTGTGAGTACTCGTCTTCGTTTTTTGTTAGCACACTTTACACATCTAGATCATTAAAGAGTGCATTGTTCTCTGCTGTCATCGCGGCATTTATCGTTGTGACCGTCCTGGATCTCAAGCCAAACTCGCAGGATACTTCCGCATTCTATCTGCAAAATATCTATCGACTTCAAGTCCTCGCCCACCCCGATATACCTGCTCCATTCAACCATTCCAACCTAGCCGAACTCCCTTCGTCCTCTCCGCCGAACTATGTCATCCGGGTCAACGCACTCTGGTTCTCGAGCTTGATAACCAGCCTTACCTGTGCTGCGATGGCGACAAATATACAGTACATGACACGTCGGTACCTCATGATCACTCACTCGCCACAGTCCAGTCCAGATAAGCGAGCGCGGATCCACGCAGACTATAGCCGTGGCTTTTTTTCTCTGGGTGCGCTCTCGGCATCAGGAAAAACCCAACTTGCTAATTGGCACTAATTAGAGACAATTAGCGGGTAAGCGCCCATTT
>QFDW01003625.1:0-13422 GCA_003315895.1 Lactifluus rugatus | reverse complement strand
CGCCGCCAATGATTAGGAGGGCCGCGATGACAATCCCAATGACGCCCCATTTGCGGCGGTACCAAGGTACCTTCGGGGTGACGGTTTCGCTGAGAGCGTTTGAGGCTTCTTCCTTGCGGGCGTAGCTGATAGCCCCGGGACTATAATCGAGAGCAGAGCCGCTTTGGTCTGGCACTTTTGGTAGAGTGGGTGCGCGGCGATCATTGCCTTCCTCAAGCAGATCAACCTTGTACCCTTCCTACAAAACAGCAAACATAGGACGCGGGTGACGCGAGAGGAGGGGGAAGGGGCGGGCAAGAGACGAAGCGGTCAGATTACCAATTTCGTGAGAAAAGGAGGGGGGTACGTACCAGTTTTTCCTCTCGTGTTGGACCAGGCACGGATGATAAAATGGTGTGATCGTAGCCCGCGCTGTGGTCGTTACGGTATGCCATGTTTGATTGGGGGAGAGTAAAGGAAAGGGGACGGGACTATGCAAACGAGGGATGGGAATTGTCAGCGGCCTAACGTGACCGATTTGATGGACATCAATGGCTATATTAAGCGCTCGCTTGCTAACCAATGCTGTAGTAACGTGTTCACAACTGCTCTGAGAGCGTCTGCGAGACTAGAACTACAGTACTTTGTTCACGCCCGACACATCTTTCATATAACAAGCCCCAGAAGGTGTGATTCCCGGCGTGTCGCATCGCTGGATTTGATATTTGCTATTTTTTTGGCTGGCACCAAATGTTTCTAGTATGGAGGATATTTTCGGGTTAGTGCATTCTCCTTACATCTTCCCATATGGGCCATTTGGAGGCTTCCCACTTGTACAACTACAGTAACATACTCTCTTGCACTTAGAAAGCTTCTTTGCAACGGGTAACCATGGGTAGAGATTCAGGAGGTGGCTTGACCCAGCAGATCACTACCGGTGGTTGCTCGGGCAGGGAGTAAAATCGACATTGTCACCGATGTACTGAATTGAAGCTTACCGAGAAAGCGCGGAATGTTCACGGCGTTGCGATGATATCGCGCCAAATTCACTCGCCAAAGTCGCCACTAGTGATTCGAACGCCCAAACATGTAAAAAGATGAGCTAAGGAACCCTTGAGTCCTGAGTTCCCAATTGGAAACGTCATGGGAAACGACAATTCCGAGTCGGCCAATAGGACCACAGCAATGCAGGCAGAAATGATGACTTGATCAAGGGGTCACACATGAAAGCAATGACAGGCTGTCTTTGCGTCAAATCCCCGGCTCGGGTATGGCCCGAATTCAAGATAGAACGTTGCAGTGGAAACGACTGAGTAACCATGGGTTCGAGATTCAGGATAAGCAGTTAGCTACCGTGTCATGGTGCAACGCTACGCCAGTGCGATGCTTAGCGGAAACCAACCATACGTGATTGGCGTGAGTAGACCAATGAGAGAGAGGGCGAAGCACCAATGTTGCATCAATCCTTAGCGAATCGATAACTTGAAGGCCTTAAGAAATCGTTGAGCCTTCAATCTTATACGAGAGGTTGTCTCGCATGGGCAGAGGTTGATTACTAATATTCTTCCCCGTTCGCGTTTGGAAAAAAAGCGTGGCGAGAGTATAGACACATCCGACGACAGAGGCCAGGACCAGGGCGTGTCAGGATGTTAGCAGATGATCGATGATCAGTGATGGCGATTCACTTGTCACAGGGTGCTCGAACTGAAGCTGCTCATTCTACGAGGCATAACTCAGCTTGAAGGACACACGGGGTGGCCAAGGTTTAGGAACACGGCGATTAAGCTGCGATATACATGTAGGAGGTCGTGAGTCTCTAGATAGTAACCGTTCGCGTTCAAGAAGTGATGCCGCTATGACGTGTGGCGGCCAAGGAGCGCTCGTGATCGCTCTGACGTTGTGCCGGCGTGTTTTGCCTGTGACCGTTGCACATGGTTAGTTGAAGTCCAGTGCTTGTTCGGCATTCAACGTAATCAGGATATCGACTTGGTGGACGGGGGTCTGGGCGGTAAGTAGCCATATTACAGAAACGGATAGTAACATGTGGTACACTTACGGTCTGACCTCTGCTTCAGTTTTCAACCTGTCATCAAAAGTTTAGCGCTTCGATACATGTTCTAAGAACCCAACCTGAGCACAAAGTGGGTAAGACCCGCGATTATCCACTGCTGCGCATCCAACAACATCGAACCCCTAGGCCGGATCATGCATGTACCGCCAATACATCATGGGTGATGGACGGAGCACGCAGAGTAATACAAAAACCAAAAAAGTTAGTAAAACTCTTCATCATTTCAAACAGCTGGGTTATCATTTTTGCATAGGTGCCAGCTGAACTGAATATGCCAATCACGCAGACGGTTAGTTCTCCACCAGGAAATAGTCCCGAGAATGCAAAATCGGAGCGACACTCGGCGCGCCACGACACGGAGCACAACATCGCTGCTTCAGGCTCTATCCGGCAGGCCTCATCGTCATCGGTAATGACTAAATGTAGAACGCCACTATCACTTAATGGACATGTGAATGAGCTTGTCACTGGGTGCAGTAAGTAACTTACACTAGACATTTCCCCAACCACGCGGGATGGCCAACTGATAGGATATGCGTAGATGCACTAACACAGAACCCTCGGATATGTATTAGTGTGAATGATAATACTTATCCCGTGACAGCGGCTAGTGCTACGTAAACACAAAGAAGAGACCGGGTCATCACAATGGGCGCACTGCTCAGATGCAGCATGCGGTTTTTCAATGAGTTGCCTCGTTGTCAAATGCTACCGTCAACTTAGTTGATGGCTTTGCGCCTAAGGCCTGAAGTCTGAGGAGGTGACTGAAGAGTGTGTTGTTCTCTTCCTATTTTGCTTTGTGCCGTGGCAACAAGTTGAGTGTCCGTAAATTTCATCGGATTTTTGGTGAGCCTTTTATGACAATATTCACAGATATTAAGGTAATGCCCGTATCGTGGAGAAAAGTGCCTCCAGGCCTCACTTGCCATCTCATCAGATCTTGTGATCTCCTCAGTTTTTCATTTTTTTTTTCATTTTGCTTTCATACTTCTCGCAATAACAGCGTGCACCCCGCATCACTGCTGCGCACAACTGCGCTACTCCAGTATGAGTTGGAATGCGTGCCTGTCGGCGATTATCCTCATCTGTATCGCTCTCACCGTCCGCACGCACATTATGGTCCTCCGTTTCCGAATGTCGCACTTTGTCCGACGACTTCGCGTTGCCCTTGTCCTGACCCTTTGCGCCGCACGGACTTCCCTGGCCGACATAGTTTTTCCGTGTTTTCTTTTTTTGACCTCCAACGAGCTAGCACGAGCTAGAGGTCGCGTGAAGCAAGTGATTATCAGAGTCGCGAGAATAATGGCTGTAGCCACCTAGGTGTGTATTCGCATCAGCTCTCCAAAAAAACTCCTAATGGGTTTAGTATTAACTTAAGTTACTACGTACTGGCCCGATCATCCTAGATTCGTATCTCCGGTCGAGCTTAACACCTAGATCCGCAAGTACTGTAAGAATAACTTTGTAGTTGTTTTTTTTGTCCTTTGCGATTATGCTAACTACTGTAGCCCGAGGAAGCCCGCACCAAGGTAAATCCCCTCTTGTCATGTCCATTCTTGTGGCCAAAACCTGACGTGCCTTGGGCGTGCCTATGTGCTCCATTTGGGGTGTTGATCTCCGCCGTGCCCTGGGGGAGGTGTGCAAATTCATATTCATATATGATAAATTGGCTCCCACCGGTAGAGTAACCACTACGATGCAACCGGGATACTATTCCCGGTAACTCGTATGCTCCTTCTGCGTACTCATCCTGACTAGATTCCACCGCACCTTGATCGTTCTTAGGTGGCAGTACATTAGAGGGTAGATCTATCGATGTCATTATCTAGGGGCTGTAACCATGAAACTACGATCATTCAATCAATGTGACGTTGAACGACTTGCAGTGGCAGAAAGGATAACCCTGATGGCTCTGGTTGATGGAGCGCCAAAGAAGCCAATTCGTGCCAGATAAGCGCCCACTAAAAGTACCAGTCACTACAAAAAAAACATCGCCAGTCCTTTCAAAAACCCACCTTGCACATGTGCGTGTACGTGTTATTGTACACTAGTAGGCATGAAGTGCCCGCCTGCCGCGGCGTGTTTGACTTTTGCCGACGGATTCCCATTTTAACGCCGCTTTCCTAATGGCACACTAAAAAAATGTGCGATTGCAAGCGAAGTTGGAAAGATTGAACGCCCATTATCTAAAAATGTTTTTTTTTTTTGCAATAACCTTGCTTCCGGAGCGAAAGAATTAGCTTTTTCATTCTGACAAGCGCTCAGGCGTTCGACGGTCAAGCTTACCGCCTAGAATGATGACAACGTTCTGGTTGGTCCGTCAGCATGTCAACATAATCATCGATCCTCCGAGCCCTTACATCCGAAATCCGAATCACATCAATAGAGAACAACCATGGAGATACTGACTTCCAACTTGGCCTAGATGATTTGGCGCTCTGGAAGCCCACATGGCAAACCTGATCTCATATACCTTTTAGGAGATTTAGGTTTGACATTTTGGTTGGCATCTGGTACAGTATCGCCATAGACGAGTAAGAGTGTGATAGGTTTTGATCGGGCACCCCGAGAGGCAGTGCATAAAATCGTAGTTGGGCCTTGGCGCTTGGCACAATCAGCCAGAAGTCATGTGTCCGAGGAATCGCAGTCAAAAGGAGGGAAGGGTTTAACATCCGTGAATAAATTGATCTTGTCGTATTATCCGGATCACAACCAGCGCACATAGTCGAAAGTGAGGGCCCTTCATATTTCCGAAAACGACCAGGACTGAATTAGAGTATATAATCAAAAATATAAATAAATGAAAAATGGTCGAGAAGTTGAAGCGAAGCGACTTAGGAGAAATGGGGAAAGAAATACACACAACATCATGATCCCGTAGCAGGGGGAACCTGGTCCGGGGCTAATCTTGATCGAGCTCAAAATCCGCCCCGAGGACAAGGACTCAAAAATTCAATTCATACAAAAATACAGCAGAGCTGTCTTCTTCTCCACTCTCCGACCGCGGATCGTCGCGTCTCCTCCGGAATAAGCCACGTGCCAAGATCCTCTCAAAAGTCGTTAAGTGGAGTGATGTCGTACACATTTACTTAACAATGCGACGCGAACGCCTCGTCGCCGTTCTCGACACGGCGTATCCAGACCGCCCTCCGCGGCGTCACATTCTCGACGCACTCGGGAGTACGTACACCGTAGGTAGGTAGTGGGTGCTTCGCGGGGCTTCGGGCAACCGGGAGCTGCATGCTACGATTCATAATTAGTGGTCCATAAGGCCTTTTTTCTTTCGCTCGCGCACGGATATAACGAAGACGGGGTTCCATCGTGTGTGGTGCTATCAAAGCTCGCATATGGTAGCTTCGTCGTCAATCATGATTCTCTGTCATGAGCAGCCGACTGAATGATGGTCGCTGCGCTTGTGCGGGCCTTCAGCACGGCCACGATGCCCACTCCATCATCTGCACAATCACGCCACACGGCGATCCTATCGGCGCCTGCTATGTCGCTAAAACCGCAGGGTCAGCGCGCGTACGCGCATGCTTGATGTGTTTTGTACAATAGGTCCCAAATTCATCTGTGCGGGCTTACGGGACGACAGGGAGATTGCCGGTATTAGTGCAATCGTAGTTTGATCCTCGCTGCACGGTGGTATTAGCACGGCTGATTTGGTGAGGCACATTACCGAGTGACTCGGAGCGCAGGGAGTACGGAAGGCGTGTCGCTTTGGGGTGCCAGAGCGTCATTGGCAGCAACGGCCTTGAATTTGTTCCCCATGGCGCGTTGCTGCACTGCTGATAAACAAGACAAGCATGGCTTAGGCGACCGGGAGGCCATTGATAGCCGAGCGAGGTGGTGGACAACCAAGTTATTGTTGAAAAGGGCCTCTTGGTGTGTGGTGGGACGGTGCATTCTCTGTGTTCCACGATCACCGGAAGGCCGTTCAGCTTCGCTACGAGTTCTGTCATCACGCCAGGATGAAAAGAGGGCGATACCTAGTAACCGGCATGGTCTAGAGTTGATACAAGCACATGAAGACCCGACACCAGAAGGTCCAATTGGTTTGAGTAGCCCCACGCTGCCTGCTTATGAGTCTCACAGCAGTAGCACCTGGCAACGTCGTCTAGAGAGAGTGTGGCACATCATGGAACAGACCAGGTAGCCCACATTTTGATACCGTATTTTGAGCGTCTCGGCGTGAGATGTGGCACTGCCTTAAGGCCCCGCTCACCGACCGCCACCATCCCGGGCTCTACAAAACCACGGCTTATTCTGTGACCCGCTGTCGAACTACGAGCACTCTCTGTGGCATCCAAGTGCCCTCCATGCGGAGGGGGCGAGTTGGAAATGTGATTGGGTAGTCGGAATTATGACACAGTCGCTTGCTCCGATTAGTAGAGCCCAAACCACGGGTGACACGGGTCCAGAGTTCTCATCGGAAATTACGACAAACGCAGACAGTGCCAATACATGCGGAGCTTGTCTGCGATAGTTGAGCCTTGAGCCTCTGCTCGACCTGGTCAGTGTAAATGCGTTGTTTTTTGCGTACATCTGTAAAATCATCCTCACAGCTGAAATATGTACGCGCATCCGCGGCAATGTCTCTGAATTGACAGTCTCCATTCTCCGGTAAGATCGTGTGCCGTCGGCGGCTGTTGGGTTTAAGCCGCCACGATGTTTACACAGCCGATGCGATTTTGGCAGACTTACGAGGCGCATCGCGGGAGCGCCACACCACACAGTAAAGGGTTTGGAGTATTTGTTTACGCGCTTTCCGCGGAGAAGAGAGAATTAAGTGCAGACTGCTAAACGGAGTGAGCGCCCATAGAAGCTATTGTTGATCATTTGCAATCTGGTCGTTTAACCAGAAAGAGGGGGGGAGGCGGAAGAAAGGAAGGATCCAGAGGGGATGGAGCTTTGAGTATAACAGCTAGTAGTTTCGTATCCAGAAATTCAACCGTTGCGTCAGTGCAGGAGCTTGTAAGATTTCAGAGGGTAACCTGGGAAGATTGGGACGAGTTCTTGGAAGCGGCGTAGTGCCTACTAGGACGACGGGGGGGTCTGAGACAAGAAATATGGTTTGACTGTCGAGTTCACGGTCGAGGGAAAGCATAAGGGGTCCGCAATGATTGAGATGAATGTGGCATTCCTTGAGTGCCTCGCTCGTGATGTATGACGTCCTACGCGAATAATATCAGACGAGCAACGGGCCATGCGTTTATATCTCTCAATTCTGGAACTGTGTACCTTAACGTTCTAGCTTTGAGGGTAGTTGCATCTCGCTCGGCATGACCTTTGATTTACGGTAATAGATAGGAGAGGAATTGGGTGTGATTGAGAATTGAGGCGTTGACCAACCGTCATAATCAAAATCGGGGACAAATTTTCATGCGAAGAAAGATCCAAAAAAGGAAAGAGAACGGCGGGTTGAAGTAGCCCATACAGGATTTGCAAGTACCAAGCAGTGGGCCAGCGGCCAACACTGAGGAGGACTGGGAAGAAGCATCTTCATGTAGAGAAGACAAAATGGGTCATAAGATGGTTCTTTGGAAACAATGACCGGTGATGATCAAAATGCAGTCCCAACGTGGTGGTAACTCGGCGAAGCATGTATATTGATGATGAGGTGATGAGGCAGTTAAAGTACGGACGGAAAAGGAAGACAACTGTCGAGGAAGGAGCATTAAACGAGAGTATATTCGAGGATAGATTTGTTTGCGTCAAGAAGTTTGAGGGAGTGGAGTGAGCAGACCGCACGTAGAAGGGGAAGCATCTTGGCATTTCCCGAGTATGCCGTTACCCTCTTGCTAAAGGAAGACACTGGGCCGGTTCGGGCGCCAATCGGGAGATGATGAAAGATGATGCGGGATCAGACACATCTAGTTACTCCATTTGATGTGTGGGATAGATAGGGGAGGATGAAGGAAGTAGGGAAAAGTGTAGGGGAACGGTGTAGCTAGGAGAAGAGACAACGAAGGATTGCTTGTTCGCCAAACTAGAGGTGGTGTCAACCAGCACCAGCATGGTAGTATATTCTCCAGTAGGCCAGGGGAGGGCTGGTCCAAAGTTGAGAGGGTGACGAGCGAATGGAGACTGTTCCCCGCGCTGCCGGAGAGGGGGTTCAGGTGCAGGTAGAGGACACGAGTCGGGGATGGTGGGAAGTTTGGGGAAGGGGGAGACGAGGCAACCCGAAAGGGGGAGGCGGCCGCGGCTATCGGCGAAGGCGGATCGATGGATAAGATGAAAATAAATAAATAATATAATATTGTGCTTATGTATGCGATGGCGATGGGGCTTTAACTTGGCTTCGCTTCGCATTTGCCCCGTTCCCATCTTTCCCCCCCGTTTCTTTAAACGCCGTGTACTCCTTATATTCCAGCGACTGTCCCTCGTCGCTCTTAATTTCTTCCCTCCTCTCCCCTTTTCCCTTTCTCTTCTTTCAATTCAATCTCTCCTTCCTATCTCCCCTTGGACTCGCTCATCTCGCATCAAACTTGTTCATCTCATAGTACAGCCTTGGGTATACATATCCCCGTTGCCCACCACATCCATCCCAACAGGGCGGTGTCGGGTTGTTATACAGATCTGTTCGGAGTCTCGTAAGTTCCACGCATACAATCTATAACAGCCAATCTGATCCCTCACTTTCCCTCCCCCCCTTCCCTCACGTAGCATATAGTCCAAGCGATAGCTATCTTACCACTCCACGCAAATACACTCCCTTCCTGGGCCTTAATCTCCCTTTCGATCACTCCAATTAACTCCTTTCCTAATAATGGATGTCCACGCATCGTCTTCGTCCTCGCAACTTCATTATCTCTCTCAGTCCACGTATCCACACTACTCTCAACCCTCATCAGATATATCTACATCTGCCCTTTTCACTACCGACAATTTTTCCCACAGTTCGCACTATCAGTCCCATTCCCTACCCGCAGAGCCCATGCAATCATCCGACATGCCAATGTCCTCGATGACTCCGGCACCACTTGAGGATGAAGATCAAGATCTCGTCCTCTTAGCCAACATCTCCGACCTTTCTTCGTCCTCTATCCAGGGTTTCCACAATAACCAGGAAGGTGGCGGGCTTTCACGTCCCTTGACCCTCCAAGAGCAGGAGCGATTAGCCAATCTCGACCGGCTTAAGTTTTTCCTTGCTACTGCGCCATCAGCCTGGTCCGGTTGTTCAACGGTTCCGGATATGAACACCGAACACCCTACGCACCCAAACGCCGCACATCCTGCGCTCAATCGCTTCCTCCTTCCAAATCAGGAATACGTCACCTGTGTCCTCTGGAATGGGCTATATCACATCACCGGCACAGATATCGTGCGTGCCCTCGTGTTCAGGTTCGAGGCTTTTGGTCGGCCGGTGAGGAACATGAAGAAGTTCGAAGAAGGCGTGTTCAGCGACCTCAGAAATCTCAAACCCGGCGTCGATGCATCATTGGAAGAGCCCAAGGTCTGTTCGAGCACTATCATTTAGTTAGCGGACCTAATCCTCTCCTCCTTTAGTCACCTTTCCTTGACCTTTTGTTCAAGTATCAATGTATACGCACGCAGAAAAAGCAAAAGGTCTTTTACTGGTGCGGTCATCCCATTGTTGTTCCGCACCCTGTCTGATCAATCTCCTTAGGTTCTCCGTTCCTCATGACAGGCTTTTTCTCGATGCTCTTGAACGTGATCTGAAACGGGAGAAGATGGGCTTTGAGCCAACTACTGTCGTCACCGGCGAGCCTGCCATGTCTTTTACCTATGACCCGAAGCGGTCCCTCTATGACCAGTTCAGCAGAGCTCAGAAGGGTGAAACGGATGACGATGATCCTCATGGCTCCGATAGTGCCGATGCGGGTGCAGTGAACAAGATGATCAATCCGGCGGATTCCATAGTGGGCCGCTCCCGTGAAGACGGGGCTTCGTCATCTGATGAGCGCTCCGGTGAAGACGCTCGCTCCCGTGCATATCCCAGTGCGGCTTTCTTGTCGATGTTCTCCCTATTCGAGGGCTCCCCTTCATACAAGCGCCGTCGTCGTCGTCAACCAAAGATGACCCGCAAGTCCTCCGAGGAAATCTCCGATAATGGTTCTAGTGTTGGCAGCGTCCGACAGTCCGTAGACGAGAATCAGGTTGCGCCAAGTGTTGGGCACAGATTAGGTTTTTCTAAGAATGCTTCCGACGCCTTTCTTGCCCAGGCCAATGCCCGTCGACTCGGAATCGCGAGTTCGATCGGACCTGAATCCTTCGGTCATCGTGCGGGGTCATCTAGCTTTCCAGAAAATGTCCTCGTCACGGGTGGCCCAAACACTACTACCAGTGGTTTTGACTTTCCCCCAGAGGTTGATGGAATCTCTCGTCATCCTCAACGGCAGAATACCTATCCGTTGTATGAGCCTCAGAGGGTAAACCTCGGCCACGCATCTCACCCGCAGGAGATCGCGACGTCAGCGCCCTCACCGTATTTACTTTCCGGGGGTTCTGCGTCCCACTCTTCGTCTAGTCTCCCTGCTCCGTCGCAGAAAGTCAAAGCGTTTTCGTGCCCGCTGTTCTCTTGTGGTCGCTTATTCAAGCGCCACGAGCATCTCAAGCGGCACCTACTCACTCATACCATGGAACGTCCTTATCCATGTCCTATCTGCCGCAAGCGCTTCTCTCGCTCAGATAACCTCAACCAGCATACACGCATCCACGCGCGTTCCAGTGAGGCAGGGCCGGCAGCTTTTGGGGCGGGGATGTTCGGCGATGAGGATGCAGACGCGGATAATGAGGGTCTAGAACACTTGGACGGTGACGACAATGACTTCGCAGCCTACGCCTCCACTCGGGTGGTTGAGGTTGAGGTACAGGGCGAACTGCCTGAGGAAGGCCTTCTTCCATCCGCAGCGACAGCGACGGGTGTGCACAGAACCTCGCAGGACCTTTTTGCGTGTGCGATGCCCAAGGTCCAGTTTGCGCAGCAGGGCACGCGAGAACATGAAGGCTTTCATGCTGCAGACACGTCATCTCCCTGGAGTTTACGGACCACACCACTACCGAGCCCAGGATTCCGCAGTCCAGAGGCATCGCCCCCGCGGGTACATCAACAAATCAATGGTTCGTCAGCACATTACAATTCGTACTCCGGCAACGTGGCTGGCTCGTTCACTCCTGTCTCCGCGCCACCGCATAAGGCCGTGTTTGATCAGGCAACCATGTATCCGCAGAGCTTAGAACACTCACAACCATCTGGTCCTGGTCCCGTTAGGCGCCATCGCAGCGTGACACCATCGGTTGCTCAGAATGGCGAGCTTATCAGACGGCCAATGACCGCGACATCGATGTCTGATTATGGCACAACGAGCCCCGCCACAAGGGGTTATCACCCATATGCGAATGCCTTGGCTTCTGGGCATGCACCCATCAGCTCGACCCGTTCCAGCCCTGCAGGTTACCACATCCCGTTGGAGCCCACGCCGTTGCACCAGTCGCAGATACCACGTGCTGCGAATGACCCTACCCACGAGCCAGTAGACTTCACCCCACTTGACGCCTCCTCAATGGGCTTTGGACTTCCGAACTCAAGTGAACCAAATTCCTACGATGGCATGTACATGGCCGGGTCCTCGTCAACCCTCCCAGTGGTGCCTTATCCACAGTCAGAGCCGTTCTTCCAAACCCATGTTACACCCAGCTACTTCACTGGCAATCATAACGAACCGCAGCCAGTTGTTATGTGAACCACCAAGAGTAATGCAAATCATTCATCGTGACGAAGAGTACGTTATTTCTGGGACCACGCCTAATTTTTATCATATATCTCCCCCGTAATTGCTGCCATCTGTCTTTTTGTGGTCACCAATTGTCAATAATGCCCTATCACCCAGTATCCTACTGCCATTTAATTGCCCTTCAAGGTCTCCGCCCTATAATTGGCGGCCTTATATGTATTGTTATTCTCTTGCGCCCGGCCGCACTCTTGGATCGTGTTTTCTGTTTTGTCGCATCATCCTCTACACGTACATATATACATACACTCCGTAGCCATTAACCCCTGTTTCGTATCATCTCACCACTGATTCACGATTATACGAGGCGTCGTCTGCTACTGTACTCCCTCACCTAGTCACTAATCTCTTTCGTTCTCCCGCTCACTAATGCTTTCCTATCGTTTGCACGCCACTGTCTTTATATTCAACTTGCAGCTTCGTACGCCTCGTTCCTCACGTGTATTACTCTTTGATGATGTACAACTTAATTCGACTTATTTTAATTCTCCCACACCTGGTTTGTTGCCGGCACATTTTGAGCGGGAAATCGCCTTGATGCAACATTTGAACTTGTGACCGCTATCCAGTCGACGGCGATACGGGCAAGCCACTGATGATATGACGGCATCCTTCTTTTCTCCTGCCGCTTCTGTATGCCAGAGCCTGCCGGGCGCAAAAGTCATACACATTCGTCTATTGAATCAGGTACATCCATCACCTGCCTGGCTAGACCTTGTCGAAATTATGTACCAGTGAATTCTGTGGCGCGGCCACGCGGCCTATCATGAAAAAGCAAAACGGCATTGATGGCCCCTTTGCAGGACAGAATCTCCTTTTCTTTTATTACCTCCGAAATTATCTGCCACTACTAGCAATGGATCCACCCAACTACTAGCGGTTATGCCGAACACTCGGACAAACATCCTCGTTTCGTAACGTATGTCTATCTTGATTGGCCTTCTACTATTGGCCGCCTCTCCTCCGCAATCACAATCACAGTGGCGTAAAGGCTCTATGATCTCTCACGCAACCAATATGGATGATCACTGATGAGCGATGTGGGCCCTTGCTGGGATCTCACTCTCATTTTTTGTTTCTCCTTGTTCTGTCCCTGTTTCCGTGCTTTACGGATGATTTTATTGACAGTGGCAGTGTTGATGAAACTCTGGGCATCAACATCGATGGCGCTTGGCGCTCACTGCTCATTGATTCGGCCAATCTACGAGCCGTCATAGAAACTTTGGACCACCGACCGCAACGTGTCACCTAGCCGTGATAGACCATAAATATACGTACTGTAGCTGCAAAAAAAAAAAGACAACACATTTCAGGCTAACAAGCTCCAAGTGCCATGCCACCATCTGATCGATGGGGGCAGGGGGAGGGCTGCCAGTTATCACGCGGAGCGTCCTTTTTGATAACCGAAATTTTATTTCGAGTGCCTACCGTGGCCACGATTGGGCTTATCATTTGTAATTGTACCCACCGTACGCAAAGTGGGTACCACAGTTGGCAGTTAAGTACTATATTTCCGGTTCTAGGGCAGATTGGTTCCTCCGCCCCACTACGCCTGTGATGGAAAGTCACGGCAAGCCATGAAATCTCAGCGCTCAGCTCAGGCCTCCGAGTCGGGCC
>QFDW01003617.1:0-14287 GCA_003315895.1 Lactifluus rugatus | reverse complement strand
TTGAAACAGACGAGGAGAAGAAAGGGTTGGATGGGAAGTTGCAGGGCCGGCAGCATTGAAGAGCCCCAGATAAGTTGCAGAGTTCCATGAACGAGGGATTGGAGGAAAATAAGGAGAGAAAGGAGAAGGAAGGCAGGCTTTGACAACGTGGACAGTGTCAATGGAAGGAACAAGAGAACCTGTAAGAAATTGGATAACCTTGGCACCAACATTCAGGATGGGACCCACCATTAGCAAAGAGACAGACTTACGTTGCGGTGCTAGAAAGGGCACCCCATATGAATGAAGAGCTCATAGTAACGTTCGTAAAAGAAGTGGAGTACCACCACTTCTGTGTTATCCGCGCCGCAGCGCGAGCAAAGGGCGACTCTGCGGACCGAGACACGGCCTGGTGACTCAGCAGCTCAGTTCACACGCTCACACGTCGCCACGACGTGTCTGTGGTGTATCCGAGTCCTTGTCAAGGCGAGAACGACTATAGTAACCTTGCCCACGTTGATGACGACATGCTCGACGTGTGGAAATATGATCGCATGTCACTGCAGGAGCCCGTATTGAAGTCATCGGAATCGCATTGCATCCCAATGGCACTGGCATGAGTCACTGATTCCTCCCTTTAGCCTCAATTACGACTGGCCCAATCAGCGTCAACAGGATTTCATCGCTCGCTTCATCAGCCGAACACGTCGGCAGACTACTATAACGACCATGCCAAATGACCCCCCTCGCCATTTCATGATCCAAGTAAAAGAACATCGAGTACCATATCCGCGCCAATGCACGTCGGTGGACGGGGAAACGGTCGATTTCAAGTACATTTAGCATATGTTTGGTGAGAGAATGGTCTTTGGGGTCGAGGAATTGTCCCGCAATGAGAGTCACGAGAAACCGCTCCACGGCGGAGGGTAACTGTCAAATTTGTGCAACGCTATGGCAAACCTGCTCACCTGCTCACAAAGTGCTTGATCCACAGGGTACGGCCCCAAAAACTCTTAGAGCTCGACGATCTGATTGATGGTCGGAAGACAGTCACGACACCTGTCGTCTTGGATCATATTGATCACCACGGCAGCGATATCGAGGCTCGGTGCACAAAGCCGTTTCGAAACACTACTGGGCTAGCCAAGTTCATGGGGATGTACGAGCATGCAACATTCTCATGCTGAGATCGAGCAATGGTAACAATGTCCTAGTCAAGTTTAGATTTCGACGAGGCAAGTCTGTAAGAACTGATTCGGAAATGAGGTACTAGTATATCCCCGATACTGGAACACGGTTAGACGCCATATCCATTCATCGTGCCCGATCATCAGATAACCCAAATTCGAGATCAGCAGGAGGATCAGAAAGAACGTTCGATGCTCACAACGTTAACCACGAGAGAGAACGGATATGCGACTATTCAAGTTCGCAGGGGATGTAGGATATGTAAGCTAAGCTTCGGGTTCACAAGGTGAATCATGGCATTACAGTTGTCTAGTGGTAGATACTCGCATCAAGTGCTACAAGCCGCTCCTATGATACCATCGCACAACAGTCTGCTAGCACACACCGAAAGAAAACAACTCGCTCGATTGAGTGAAACGGTTTCCTATTCCTAGAAGAAAATGCCAAGAGGCTGTGAGTATTAAGCCTGTTGCAGCTGCTTTGGGTGCGAGTAGAATCCTTTGGCGACGGCCAAGTCAATATCACGAGATTGGGCGGTTGGGTCTGATGGTGACACATAGAACTTGTCGATAATAGGGATTAGCAACACGTTCATTTTCTCAGTTACGACGATCATATAATTCGTTTTGATCTCCATCCAGTCCGCTAAGCACAAGGAGGTGAGCAAACCGCGTTATGTCACCCACAATTCATTCAATACCTTTCTCAAAGGTAAGGGGTTCGCTTGCGATCTGAAGACAATCCCGTCAGGTGGGCGCCTGATATCTACAGGATCAGGGACCAGCCATAATTATGTTCTCGCGTTTATCTGCCTTGGACATCTTGTAATGTCCGCCTTCCGCACATTCACTAAAAGTCGTTCCCGAAGAAAACCACTGAAAGTCCGCATGAGATTTATAATTTAGGAAAGAGGGAAGTGACACTGACTAATGAAGCCGCTGCATCGTTCCGTGAGGAGACATATCGAGTCGCAACGACGCTGACACCATCCGTGACACAAAAATTCATCAAGCTGGGCTGTAGCGCGGTGGTGCACCTTAAATTGAAGACCATTCGACTCTTCGCGCACATACCTCGGTTACACCAGCCTCTTCCCCGAATTGATTGAGAGATGCGATGGTCTCGAGCATTGCCTTTTGAAGCTCGGCGTGCGTGAAGGACTGAGCGTTGGGATTTCGTAGCTGTGGTGCAAACCGTATGAGCGTGTCGTGAATAAACCCCAAAGCCGTAATGGGCACCTTCGATAAGAATAATGCAAACGACCATTCAGAATCTGTGTTCCCATTCACAACATTAAATATCTCATCAGGTAGTTGCTGCTGTAATCGCCTCTTGAATTTAGAGAACTGTTCGACACTTCCATTGTGCATAAACTGGGCACGAAATCAACCAAAATGGTATATAATATAGCAATAGCGAACCATAATCTTCCCATAAACGAATGGGTGGCAGTTGTCCAAGGATAAGGAGCCCGCAGTCGTCGCGCGGACATGAGCACTGGCCCATCTTTTTAGGCTACAGGAAGTGAAATTTGACTGGAAGGCACGGACAAAACCAAGGGCGATTTAATCTTCTCGGCGAGGCGTATCAGGTTCACGTTATTCCAAGCCTTTCCTCCATAAGCATGCAGACCGAGGAAGTCCACGAGGAGGCAGCTTACGGGGGTTACGGAGGTAAAGATACAGGGTTGATTCCCAAGTTCTTCATCATATACGGAGTCGTACCAACCTGCCTGAAAGTGCTCACGACTTGACGTCATTAGTAGGGAAGCCCGAAACGCACCTACGCCAAATCCGTCCCCGTTAATAGGTCTCCGCAAATCTACTCTCAGCCGGGAGTCAAAAGCCTGATTGATGATCGAATGGGCGGGTCTCGTGAGAAGCTGCAGTCCAGTTAATGGATTACTCGATTACTTTTTATTGGTGACCGAAACACCTACGTGGGAGAGCTGAACGGGTGATGTACCTTTGTAAATAAGGAGGCGACACATTTATTCTGAAATCCGGCAAGCCTTGAAGGCGGGGTGAAGGCCAACTACGACAGATGGGTTCACTTTGGTGACACGTCGAACGACATTTGAGTCATCCTGACGCGAACGTGGCACATCATACTGGTGCGAATAGAGAACAACGTAACATCGCTAGCAGCAATGACAGCATCAAGCCAGCATAGCCTTATTGGACAATATACAACTATTCCTACAGAACAGAAATCACATTCATAATTGTACTACCTTCAAAGGAACTCCTTCGGGCGGGAGCCAGGGTCGCCCCCAACTTCGTCATAAACAAGACCGGCCACACGAAAAGCAAGTTCTGCTCTTTTATTAGCACAGGCATGGCACCGCAAATAAATCATTAGCTAGGAAGCGCTACGTACCATCCGCTTGAGACTTAATAGCAGCCTCGGCATATACGCGAACTACGTCTTCCGTTCCGCTCGGCCGCACGAAAGAGCGTCCCCCATCGTAGCGTCTTACCAAGTCATCGATTTTGTTCTGCAGTCCTTTCGGGCTCACCAAATGACGCTCGGCATCCTCGGTCTGAAAGGCATGCCTATCGTCAACTACCACTTTGACTAGTCTGTTGGGCAAGTCGACATAAAGGGAATCCCATTCGAGACCAGAATATGACCGATGAGCGAGTACGGCTTCGACAAGCAGCATATCCGAGATTGCATCGCCGACGGTCTGATTGATTAACTGAGTAAGGTTTAGCAGATGATTCAATGCGGTCGATTGAGCCGGGGTAGTTGGTTCGTGGTCATGAAGGGTCTCTAGCGTTCCCGAGGAGAAGAGGACTGTCCCGTGCCCATTCGCTTCGAAATACACGCCAACATCGAACCGCTCGGCGGCATGGTGAAGATGTTTCACGCCTGTGGGTACACAACGTACCGGAAGTCGCTGAACAAGGAATTAGCCAAAGTGTCGATGTAATACCATGAGATTCGGCACCTCAGCCAGATACTTTGTGGAACTTCCGTTTGCATACGCGGTTTGAACGACGCCCACTTTGATGTCGGAATCGAGACCGGCAGTTTTGACCAAGTCAACGATGAACCCTGCCACGAGAGCCGCGATTTTATCTCCGTCCAACATACGAAACTGGTTCCGCTCGTCAATGTAGAAATACATTAATCTGTCCGCATCGCCATCAAGGCTGCAGCCTCTCTGACCGATCTTAAGATGATTTGACAGAGATGGTGGTAGCTTCTGCAAAGTTTTTACATAGTCGGCCCCGCATGAATTGTTGAGAGCACCTGATGTTGAAGTTGCGGTGTTATGGGGTATAAGTTTCAGGCTGTCTCCAAGCCGGGGAGTGATCTTGTTGATGGCATCCGCACCGACGCCATTAGCACAATCTACGATCAACGGTGGAAGGGTCTGTTTCCCGGCCTGCATAATTGTTTGTTCAATAGAATGCTGATCAGTGATGACAACTTACTATTAGTCTTTTAAAGGCACCGCTAAGCTTCTCAAAATAACCATCTTCGGAGTCGTCACCGTAAGCGTCTTTCGTCCCCTTGGTATTGATGGTGCGCACGAGATAATGAAGGATTGGAGTAGTTACTATCCCAGCGTCGCGCGTCTCGGCCCCTATTCCTGCCAGACCATCCCGGAGGGACGCAACCAGAGCGGGTCCAGAGGGGCGGGTATCGCGACCATACACAACCCTAGCTGGCTTTGATAAGTCAATCTTTGCAATTCGAACGAGCGCTTCGATCGCCTCGAGTAAGTCATTCGTTGTGGCTGCGTTGGCCAAGGTGGAAGCATGTGCCTCCCAAGATGCTTCAAGCATCTCCCCACGCGGGTCAACAAGTTTGACGCCATTGTCCTTTCAAAACAGAGGGGCCGTCAGTGAAAGCAAATTTACGACAAAGGTTTGGAAGGGTTATTACGAACATCTTCAGGATTATGGGATGCAGTGACCATCACCCCGATAGTCCTTCCATCCAATTTCTTGCTCCGTAAGCCTGCAAGAACGCCTACTCGAAACATGACCGAATCCAGGACAGATCCTCTGCGTGAACATCTTGAGCATAATAAGAGTTGACGGGGCCAGTATGGACGCACAAGGTTCTAAACCCCGCGGTACCATATTGGTACCGTAAATGTGTTGGTTTAGGGTGGGCATCCGAGAGATGAGAGATTTCTTGGGATCGTAGTTGATTGGACATAGTGTTCACGTTCTACTGTGTCACCAGCGGACTGGTAGGGCCCTTGATCATGATTATGTCATCCAGTGTTACCACTGGTGCGGCGCTGGCGCCGCACTGCCCCAACTCGCAGCTCACTTGTATCCCATCCAGTTACCAATGTCTTCCAAGTCACCAGCTCAAATACTATTAGAAAGAGCCGAAAAGAAGGCAAACTCTTCCACCGGCTGGTTCTCCTCTTCCTCCAAGTTCGAAGAAGCGGGAGACTTGTATCAGCAGGCAGCAAACGCTTTCAAATTAGATAAACTCTTTAGAGATGCGGGGGATGCATTCTCCAAGGAGGCGGAGTGTCGAGAGAAATGTAAAGAGACGAACGATGCTGCTAGTGCATGGTGGAACGCTGCCAAAGCCTACAAGAGAGGCTACCCTGACTGTACGTTAATCGGTTACGCTTCTCATAAATCGCTGAGGGTTCCCTTTTCATCCAGTCGCAATCCAAGCATTATCACAAACTATCGGTCATCTTACTCAAGGAGGTCGTTTCCGTCAAGCTGCTGATCGAGAGAAAGAGATTGCCCAAATTTACCTCGAAGATCTACATGACCTCCGTCATGCTTGTGAGAGCTTTGAGCGTGCGGGTGAATGGTATGCTCAGGAGGAGGCCACAGCGTGCGTTGCGTTCTTTAACGGTGTCTTTTGGAATTTCACAAACACGCATCACAGTACCGCTGATGCTTGCTTCAAGAATGCAGCAGACCTTCATGCCGAATTGGAAGAGTACCAAATTGCCATATCTCGCTACGACGAAGTGGCAGATCACTCACTCAAGTCGGCCTTGACCAAGTATAGCGTTAAAGAGTATTGGCTTAAGGCTCTTCTTTGTGCGCTTGCATCGCAGGCATGTTGCCATTTAATTTGTGTATCCCGCTCCTGAATGTAGAATTCCACTACTAGGACTACGTAAGTGCCAGGCGAAACCTGTCACGCTACGGACAGACGGACGCTACATTCTCCTCCACGCGGGAGGCGAAATTCATCAATGCACTCCTTGAAGCCCTCGAACAGGGTGACGAGGAAGCCTTCACAAGAGCGGTGTACGAGTATGACCAGGTCATGAAGCTGGATAATTGGAAGACGGCGATGTTATTGAAAATTAAAAAGGGAATTCAGCAGGTTCCGGGATTAACTTGAAGACTGGACGTCATACTTTACCTGATTCACGTGTGAGATATGTGTTGAATTTGAACATTGTCCATGTACAGTACCGAGGTGAAATCGGAAGACTGTGAAGGTGGTAATTTCATATCGAGACTAGTCGAGCGCCTTGCCGGCGGATAACTTTGGCCACGTCGTCCATTCCGTGCGTCCGGACAATGCTCGCTCCAGCTCCACTATAGAAAGCCGACGTACACCCTCGCATACTTATTCTCTCACACCCCCTTAAAAAACGGGCTGGCCATGGCCTGGGTGGTACTGCTTGCCCTTCGTGTTCTCCATTTCTTATATTCTCTGTACCTCGCACTCTTGTCCATCCGCAGTCGTCACATCCGACCCGCTCCTAGGTCACTGACCACAGCAAGAAGCAAGATCCCTTCTCATCTTGCCTTGGTTCTTGCTTCTCAAGAACCGGATTTGTGTGCATCCGACGCGCAGGAAGCTTTCCTGAGGTGTACAGAGAAGGCGATAGCATGTTGTCGAGCAGTAGGCATTCATTGTCTTTCCGTGTATGACCGCCGGGGTCAGTCGCGTGGTCTTGACGATTTTCAGTGATCTCAATGATTCACACAGGTATTCTTCTCGATGCATTTGACACTGTTAGTGAACATCTAGAAAAGTCTCTTCCTCCCATACAAGACCAGCCCTCCCTGGAGGAGGAGGTCTTCCTTCCCACGCCTCCCGTGTCCGACGATTCTGACGTCCCGGACGGATCCCAATACAAAGGGAAGGTATTCGTAAGAACGCTTTGCACGGGGGATACGCCAGATAGACGAAGAAAATGGAGCCGATCTGGTATTCTGCGTCACCGTGAGTCCAACACAAAGACCATGACACCATTCGATAGCTGAATCGATTGAATTACAGGGACGTATGGACCATCAAGTTCAGGAGCATTCACTCTCCATGTAGTCTCTCGTGATACTGGTAAACCTACAATCGCTACCGTTACCGACAGCCTTCTCCACAGTGCAGCGCACGGATTACGCCGGATTACTATTCCCGTAGACGGTGATGCAGAAAAATTTAATATCTCTGTGGCCGACTTGCAGGCAATTCTTGAAGGTATGGTAATGGACTAGTTGTGTGTCTCTCTGCTTATAGTGCTTGTTCACTTAGGGGATCGCGGATATAGACCGCCGGACCTCATGATCGTACATAATATAACCGTCCCAAGACTGCAATGCCCACCGCTGGAGTTGTACTCGTTTCCTCCCTGGCAAGTCAGACTGACAGAAATTTAGTGAGCTCTTGTCATCGCTTTTCGACGCTTCGACGTTAGCTTAACCTTACCCAGTTACAATGGATTTACCGGAGTCCGGGACATCTTGCTTAGAGCCAAGCTACGCCACCGTGCCAAGACCTGGATGATACTCAGTGAACAGGAGTTCGGTAGGGCCTTGGATGAATACTCAGGCGCCGAGTTCCGGCTAGGGAAATAACCTGAATGAAGTGTGTTGTATCCCAGGCACCTTGATCATGTTAGAGGCACAAGCCCGGAGGAAAACTGATGTTCATGTTTGGATATCTGAATCGTGATTGGATCCGGGCAACCACGATGCCGCATCCGCTTGTACATGCATGAAAACAGTCCGCATGCCGCTCGTTATGGGTAATTACCACAAACCACATGGGATGGATGGCAGTACGCATCTTGTTCTCGGTTTCAAGTCTCCCTGCTGAGCGCTGAGCCTTCACGGCCACAATATCCAACGTCTTCTATTTGAGCGGCATTTACATGGGTGATCTGCTCCCGTGGTATTTTCTACACATACTTCCGCTACCAGATCCATCAGCTCCTCATGCGTAACCTCCACCACCGCCGACCCTACTAGTGCATTCAGTCACCGCACCCAAGATGCAGCCTCGAAATGACATAGCTCTTCTTACTCTCTCCATAGGTCCTGCACGGCTATGAAGCCATCGTCCTCGAAGGCC
The DNA here is from genome assembly GCA_003315895.1 of Lactifluus rugatus. NCBI lineage: Eukaryota > Fungi > Basidiomycota > Agaricomycetes > Russulales > Russulaceae > Lactifluus > Lactifluus rugatus. Next base: position 5,812 of record QFDW01003617.1, on the reverse strand, counting down.
TCGAAGGTGAAAAAGAGATAATTATTGTATGCTGTTATGGGGGTATGTCGTTTATCTGAAGCAAGAATAAGTTGAATTACAGACTGAACAACTGCCAGGACGTGGCAAGAAGGTGTGGTAATTAGCGAGCGAAGAAAATATGCTCCGAGTCGTTTTCGTTACCATAGCCACTTGATTAGGTCACGTCATTCCGTCACGGTCAATTGGCCTCACACCTACCACTATGCCGTCCCGAGCCATACATGTGCAGTTTGTGAGCTCACATAAAATTATAGGGCATTTTTTCTCAGTAATTACAATACATCGAGGGTAACCCCTATACCTCACATCGTGTAGTATCAGGCTGGTATTGAAACTGAGCCTCATCGTTTTCAGGCTCTCGTCATGGCGAGCCTGAAATTTTGTAAAACCTCTCTCCCTACTGTCCTATCTTATGCAGACGCAACCGGGGCGAGTCTTGGTAAAGTTTGGACTGTGGTCGTGTGGATCTCTCTGTGACGCCCACACCACAGGGGACAAGGTTCGGGAGGCTTACGCATTCTAGCACAGTGAGTCTCTACTTTACGTACCGAAAGCGTCTCATCCTTGATTGGGAAATCTAGTAGCACCGACGGACCAGGAGACGAGGTTAGCCTCTATGATCTCGTTCATGTCAGGTACTTGACCTTGCTCAAGGTATATTCTTGTTCGGGTTTTCCAGGGTAAGACACTCAGGCGAAACTCAGGCGACTCGTTACGACTAATTATTGTCAGGGCGCGTATACCACATGTATGGTGACGATGATGGTTGTACAGTAAGTCCCTAGACCATTGGCATCGTAGAAAGTGTTGACTACGGGAGTACTAGTAGGGGGCAATTAGCATAAAGGACCGTACTGATATGGAACATTTTGCGGATGGATGGTTTCGTCAGTCTCAAAAGCGCGAGGTAAGACGGAAGACCAAGTGAGCCTACCTTTTTCCATGCAAAATTTTGGGGTTCATTCAGTAGGACTTTGGGTAGTTGGAACCTCAGCTGCATATTCAGGCCTCCGATTTGTATATAGCGTCGCAATTTAGCGGAGACATCTAATAGTCACTTCATATTCTTGGGTTCGTGGGCACGGAATAAGTACATTCGCACAGTATGATAATTTCGGACTCTCAGATCTCAGAAGTCGAGCTAATGCGTGTAAGATAACACGTGATCACGCGTCTCATGGACGGGGATGACGGCTGCGATATGAGGACCTTTAGCGGTGGAACCGAATCATCATCACAACATTCAGTTAATCTAGCTCAGAATGTCGATCAACATGGCTACAGACCATCCACAAAATCTTCCGAGCATCAGCAGGCCATCATCTCGCCCTTCCACCAGTCACCCACACACCCCTTATCTCTCCTCACACAAACGACCCACGTCTATGCTTGAAGAGCGTGATATGTCCAAGTGAGGGCAATTACGTCCAAGGTTTGATGCCGAATATGATTTAACTATTTAAACAGTTTTCCTGCTCCTACTAGGGATAACAACTCGTGGTACCATCCGTCCCTCGAAGGCGCGTCTGGAGACGAGGACGAGCCTATTGATGTGGCTAAGGGAAATTGGGGTAGGAAGACAGCCAAAGGTGCCAGGTGGCTTCGAAAGGGAAAGTTAGCTGCATGGGGTCCTGATATGGAGGAATGGGAGGTGCGCCTCGGCACTCCTTCCAGCGTCCAATGATTGAAGTTTGTGCTAGGCAGATGAACGGGCTCGAAAGCGTGTTAGAGCTTTGCTCCCACCCAACAATCGTTCCCCATCACCACCCACATTACCCCATCTACGGTCACCTTCTCCCCCTCTTATCGCGCCCTATGTCACGCATCCAGCTCAACACCTCAATTATACATCCTTCGTGATGGATAGAGGAGTTACACATTCCTTCCGTTCTCTGATGGTAGAGGACTTGGAGCGTGCTACAAATGGGCTGATTGAAGGAGAGGCGGGCATGAAACGTGCATTCGGCCAACTTTGGGAGGTTCTCTCAAAAGATCCCGATCACGTACACCTCAAAGACGCAGTCATCCCAAAGCGAGAAGATGAGAGCGAAGATCCAAACGGAGAAGGCGAGAAAGAAAGGAGGCTTGCGCGAGCACCGGACCTCACTCCTCCGATACAAAAACTGTTTATAGTATACCCAAATGGGGGTTCGCCGGTCTTTGATCCCTCCCAGTTTGTTCACCAGGACACTCAGCGGGAGAACCTTGAAAAATCACTTTCGACGCTACGCGAGCTTCAAGACGATGTCCGGGAATACGTGGAGCGTTTAGAGGAAATCAGGGAAAGCTTGGGTGATATTCGAGCGCAACGCGATGAAGTATGGACAATGGTGAGGACAAGCGCATTGCAGGAGCTGCAGAGGGTGGCTGGTGGGGCGGCAGTTCCGTAGCCCCAATACAGCGCCTAGTCAGTTGGGCCTCTGTTGATTTGATTTGATTTGATAATCCAGTACGGCTGGGGCAATTACACAGTACTTCAACCACGCTTCGTTTTTCCTTACTTTTCTTACAATCTGAACCTCCTTCACAATCGACTCATTTTTCCGAAATGACTCCCAACGGAGCTTCCGCAACTTCGCATGATCCAGGACCTCCGTTCATAGAGCATGACATAGATCACGCTTCTGATCGTTACCTGCTCAAACTCAAGTCGTATGCCAGGGCGCTGCCCTATTCCATCGAATCAAACTCAAAAATCCAAGGACTCCTTGACTTTATATGCATGCGTATTGTCCAAGCTGTCCAGGCTGGAGACTATGACCCTGGTTTCTTGCAGTGGGACAGCATGTTGACCTAGTGCGCTCCGCAATACTTTCGCTTGTATCAGAAACTCAAAGCATTCGCTAGTTGGTCGTACTTGAAGTATCCTATCCCCAAAGAGAAGCGTATTCTTCTAGTAGACCTATATTATAGCATGTGCACCATGCCTGGAATGCCGCTCCATATCGTCGCCACTTGCTCCGATGGCTTGGAAAACCTGACAAGATCCAAGAATAAACTAAGTATCGAGGACATCAGACTTCCCTGGTCTCCCATATTCGATATCCTGAGACATGACTTGTTTCTAACCAGGCGGCAGTTTGAAGTCAGGTTTGTGTGATGTCCGGAGCTTAATTCACACACCCTTACTGATGTTGGCCCTGCACAAGCCAAATGTCTTACTATATGGGGACAATTGCGAGCACCGTACAGCGATTCTTCCACCCTGCGGCTATTGATCAAATGCTTGAAACGTTTGTACCATTGATAGATGGCACTAATCTGAATGTATGTTCGGGTTCCACTATAATGTAGACCATTCTGGTACTAAATTTTGATTCCAGAGTCTCTTATCTTCGCAATTTTTCATGCTGACATTTCTTCCTCAAAGCCATCCGCAATCCTATTTGCCCATGCTTTTCCGCTTATGGGAGTCTATCAATTCATACATTTTCGATGAGCGCATGCTTCAGTTCCTAGCTCAACTGGCGGAAATGCATCTGGACCCCGCAATCAGTGACCCTAAAAGAATCGACGAGATATCTGATGATGCGAGGTCAGAGGATGAAGGGAGGCCGAATTGGGCCAAAAACGACCTCAGTAGTACCGGCCTCTGGGCAGGAATTTACAAAGATGTTGGTATCTTTACTGATTACGACTGGCATTTCATTATGTGCAAGTGCTTGGCGTCTATGGGTTGGTGTCTCCCTGAACTCCATTCGACGAACTTTTCACCGAAGGAGTCCGTATTCAGAAATTCCACTTGCAGACTCTGGGTCTCTCACCACGGGCCCGTCTGCCGATAATCAGGCTAGTTTCGAGATCGGTCGCCTTCCGAAGCCAGCTTGGCGAATTGGTTAGTCTGTTTAAGCTCGTGCGTACAGAAGGGTGCTGATTACCCCAAGCTTCGTTGGCGCGTATTATTGTCTATTCCATGACTCTGGATGGGCTTCCTACTGCACCGTCCAGTGCCCCCACACCTCTTGGGACACCCTTTGCATCCGGAATGAACACCCCTCGGCACCAAACCGGCTCTGTAGGTGACTACCTGACGGCACCTCTAGGCAAGCTCCCTTTCTTGAGTCTCAAAAGCTATATTGGGGGCTCCAAAGCTCTGGACTCACTGGTGAAACTGATCGCCTCTACCGAAAGTTTTTTTCATCCTTCAAATTCAGGAGCATGGACCGCTGATGTATGTCTTATGCTTTATTTGTGACGTCGAAATTTCTTGGGGGGGGTAAGTGAGCTTTGTGCTAATGCGTCTACACGCAGTTGACTGCGTTCATCAAATACGTTGCATATGAGTTCCAGAAACGTAACTTTCCTTTCTCCGCCCAAGTTCCCAGCTTATCGTCAATCCCCAGGGTGGCATGAAGAGCAACGTCCTGATTGCAAAACTCCAATGGTTTGCTTATTCTCTCTTCTAAGATCTGTTGGCTCACCGTTGATTTGTTTCTCAGCATCGCCGGCTAACGCGAGCAATGAAACGGGAGCTCGTGAAGAGCTTTCGGACTGTTGCACTACTGGCAATGTTCTCCGAGGATTCAACAACGGCCAACAATATTTCTAGTTGCTTGAAGTGGATGAGTCTCATGGAGCCTGACCTCATACTATATCCAATATTAGAAAGAGCAGTGCCTTCACTTGAAGCTTTGGTCGAGGCAAGTGCCCGTGTGATAATGATAACAAGCGTTCTCAAAACTCTGAGCATAGACGCAACGTACTATTGCCGTGATCAAGGCCTTGGGTGCCATTGCCCCGGCACTTGTTTCCAGACAGGTCTATTATCCGGGGGCGAAGCATCTGGTTCCCATTCTGCAGTTATTAATACCGGGCATTGATCTTGTATGTGGTCTACAAAACACTTAGGCACAATAACTGACGAACATGATAGAATGACCCATCGAAGACGGTAGGATGAACTTCTTCGAGGTTGCATTCTATATCTTGATAGAGACATCATAGCTTTGCACAACTACATTCCTGATAGAAATTTCCCAATACATCAAGTTTGGAGATTTGACATCAAGAAGCATCACTATGTCGGCTGATATTGACTCCAGCACGCCTCCGAACGTCGACATCCCTAATGGACACTTTTCCATCACATCATATGATGGCCACAGTGAATCCGAGCTGATCGATGACTCTTTGTTGTCTAAAGACGAGGAAGACGCCTTACTGCGGGAGTCGACGGCAGGTTTCCCAGATTGGATTGCCAGCTTCATTCGGAGAGTTATCCTACTCTTTGACAATCTACCCGAGGAAGCCGGTGGTGCAACCGAAGGTTAGTTATATGTCCGCCCATCGTGTGTCGACTGAAACACTTTGTTCTCAGTGCAACTAGTGGATGCCGTTACAAATGCTTGCAGCCAAATATGCATCCACTTGTCAGATTCCCTCTTCGATCTCGTGCTCAATATGATTTTCGATTATGCAAGCACTAATGTTCGAACAAATGCGGTTCGAGCAGTTCATCAGCTCGTGGAATGCGTTGCGAATGCTCATCCGGCAAAGACGTTGGCTAAGTTTGTTCCGTTTTGCATACGCAATATCGATGTTGAGCTCGAGAATGGAGCAAGCTCAACCCGGACAACGTCGACCTTCTCAACGCCGTTGCCTTCCGACGCGACTTTTCATTGGAGTACGGAAAGACCATATTTGATCTTCTTTTTATTGAAATGTGCCTTTAGATCTAGCAGTGTTACGGGGTGCCATGTTCAAGTAAGTCGTCTAGTCGAGGTGTAAATCCGAAAATCTAATCATGATAATAGTGATGGCAAGGCAGTACGTCAATGAAGTCCCCTATGTG